>JASSUY010039062.1:0-27672 GCA_032466535.1 Forpus xanthops
GAAGCCATGCTGGCTGTCACCAAGCACTTTGTTGTTTTTCATGTGCCTTAGCATGCCTTCCAGGAGAATCTGCTCCAGAATTTTGCCAGGCACAGAGGTGAGGTTGACTGGTCTGTAATTCCCTGGGTCATTCATTTTCCCCTTCTTGAAAATGGGCGTTATACTTCCCTTTTTCCGGTAGTCGGGAGCTCCATATTCCTGCTGCAGGTATTCTGCAAGCATTGGGCTCTGTGATGATAGCAAAGGCAAAAGAGAAGCCTTCCCTGCCATCCCATCAGCATGCATAAGATCCCCCTGAGAGCAGCACGGGTGCAAGTGCCTTTGAGGCAGGAGAGGGCACTCACACTTCCCTCAGAGCAGCCTCCTAGGTCACCAGCTGAGCCACAGCAGCCTGTCCACATGCAGTGCTCAGAGGAGTCTCAGCACATCCAACCCCTCACTTCCACCTTAGTTGGTTCATAACAAACTCAAATGTCTGAGGTGATTTAGGCTAAACATTTTGTTTCACACCTGGAGTGGAGGAAGGGAAGGCTTGTGCTCAACTACCCTGCTTCCATCAACAGGAGAAACCTCTGCTCTGCAAGATAGTGATGCTTGTGCCTACACAGATTCAAACCCCACAAAGGTAATAATGAAGTAATAATCTGTGCCAAACTATGACTTTAAACTGATGTTATACTGAGTTTGCATGGCAAAGCTTTCATAGTGACAAGCTACAGAGGTGGCTTTTGTGGGAAGCTGCTAGAAGCTCCCAATGTCCAATACCATAAATGCCAGACAGCTCCAGGATGGACTGATGAACCCCCATTCCCATACCCTGCACTGCTGGAAGAGGTAAAATCAGGAGTAAAATCGATCCTAGGAAGAAGGGAGGGATGAGGGAAAGGTGGTTTTAATATTCAGGGTTTTATTTTCTCATTATCCTTCTCTGCTATGATTGGTAGTAAGATAAGCTCATTTCCCCAAATCAGGTTTTACCTGATGGTAACTGGTGAATGAGCTCTCCCTGTCTTTATCTCAACCCACAAATCATTTGTTATACTTTTCTCCCACTGCCTAGTTGAGGAGGAGTACTGAGCAGCTTTGGTGGGCACCTGCCATGCGGCCAGGATCAACCCACCACAGATGCACAGCACAAGTAGGCTTCTATTTAACAGGTGCCAGCAGCAGCTCAGTGCTCTCCTACATTAGGATAAGCAGTGAACACCTCCGTCCTGCTTCTGAAATTGTCTGAACAAAATAAAAAAACAGAGTTTAGTCACCACCCATCTGAGCCTTATCACTGAAGTGACAGTTCCCGAGCTTTTCCCATTACCTTTGCATTGGGATCACATTTAGGTTACGGCTACAGAGTATCACAGTCATCTGCTTCTGAGAATTCTTCCTGCAAGGAATGTGAACCACTTGGAAATGCTAGCGGCTTTCCTACACGGATGCGGGGAGGGAAGCCGAGACACCAGGCAACCGCAGCCTCTCAGAAAAGAATTTGTGATGAAAAATGATGGCTTTCCCTCTCAGCAGGAGTAACCTTAAACTGGGAGAGGCTCTAGACCCACATTCTGCACTGTAGCCATAGCTCCAAGCAGAGATCTCAGAGCACACGGTTGCCAGATAAGGACTGTGCCTATACATTATGACTCATTCTAAAGCACGCCAGTCAATGAAGAGACTCAGGAGAAGCCTAGTTGGGCTGGTGGACAAAAGAGAGGGGGCAGGAGAAAACTGTGACAAATTGAAAATTCAACATGGATTGCATAACTACATGAATAATTCCTTTCAAGCCAAGTGGGATTCCTGCAAAAGAGGCAGTTTGCTGAAGTCCCTCAGCTTCACTTAATGAAAGAACCCTCAGACAGTTAAGTGGTTTATTGACTTTAAGGGGAGGGGTTGGTTGGATTTTTGTTGTTTGTTGGGTTTTGTTTAGTTTCTGTTGGTGTTTGATTTTGCCTTTTTGTTTTTTTATGCTTATAACCCTGCCAGAAGATCAGTTCCATCTTACAGTCTATATTAGCAGAGAATAGATGGGAAAATCAAATAGGCAACACTAGAGACATATTTCCCTGGCTGGTTGAGAAACTTGCTCTTAGTGGCAAAGATGCTTGTTTTCTTTTGCTAGAGACAATTTTTAATTAATGAAAACAATACAAGAGTTATTCATGGGGAGGAGGAAGATCTGCTAACAAATATTTTTCTCTATATTATAGAGATTTCTGAAAGTGTGAGATCACATCCCAGCAGGGAAGATGAATTGGTGAAATGAAGACAAGAAGGCTGCAAAACAAGGATAAAACCATTAAGATTTACTTAAGTCACTGAGTGTCATGTCCACAAGTTGGGAAGCGCCATATCTCAAGCTATATGCAAACCTGGAACCACCTAACACAAGTAAGGACCCCCTTCCCTGCATTTCTCAGCTGCCATGGCAGGGTTAGGCTTTTTCCACTTGCAAAATCTAACCCTTCAAGAAACCCTCCTGGCCACATCGCCTGCAAGAGATATTGGTCCCATTCTATTACCATGCAACCCCAAAAGCACCTGAACTGACTCAGACCAAAGGCCCATTTCTGCTTTGTATCCTGCCTCCTGCCAGGGCCAACAGATGCGCAGGAGGATGTCCATACCCTGCAAAATCAATAGCCACCCCAAACCCCTGGGGCTGACAGGATCCTCTCAGCAAGAGCCAAATGACCCTTCTTTAAAGGCAGCAGTCCCCAAGAGAAGAGGAGAGGGTGTCCAAAGTATTTCACCTGGTGAGAATATGGAACCAGGGGGAAGAGGCAATCCCTGAATTGAAGAGAGACCTTATCATTCTCTACAACTACCTGAAAAGAGGTTGTAGAGAGGTGTGTGTTGGTTTCTTCTCCCAAGAAACAAGCCATAAAACAATAAAAAATGGGCTCAAGTTGTGCCAGGGAACATTTAGATTGGATATTACAAAAGCTTTCTTTACCAAAAGGAGTATCAAGCATTAGAAAAGGCTGCATAGAGAAATGGTTCAGTCGCCATCCCTGGGGATATTTAGAAGACGTGTACATACAGTGCTTAAGGGCAGGGGTTAGTGGTGGACTTGGCAGTGTTCGGTTTATGATTGACCTCAATGATTTTAAGGGTCTTTTCCATGACCCTTCTATGGAAAAGGGTCAATTCTATGATTCTGATGCAGAAAGTACATTGTTTCCCAAAGGGATAGCCAGCCATCTCAGAAGCAGTACTACCCATGAGTGCATCTTGGTCACAAGCACCTTCATAGATGCCCTGATGTCTAACATGGTATTTGAAACCACACTACAGCCTTTCCTCTCCAAGTAGCACTAGCAGAGCCTTTTCTCTTCTACCTAGCCAGTGATTTCCACCAAATTTTCAGGAAGGAAAATATTGGCCAGATCTGTGCACCATCCCACCTGCAGAGAGCTGGTCAACTGATCAAAAAAATAGTGAGAAAGGGAAAACCTTTATAGAAATTAGATTAAAATGCATTCCCTCCAGTGGGATCTTTAGGAGCCAAGCCCACAGGCTCTAGAGTTCCTTCCTTGAATCCCACATCATATTTTACACTGTTCGCCTAAAACCAGATCCCCAACACTGCCAAACCCTCATAATCCATCAGATTCAAGGCCAGGACTGCAGCCCACTCCACAAGTTCTTCCTCTCCTCTCCCAGACAGCCCCAGCTTCTCTTCCTCATCCATGAAGACCAGTCCCACACTGCTTATTCACCATTTTACATCTCCACTCCAGTTTCCCTTCCTCATTCTGTTTCCCACATAAACTTAATGAGTCCTAACTCCCATCCCAGCCAAATCCAGGTCCTATTTTATTTAGGAGAACCTGGATGTCTATCACGAGCTCCAGGACCAGGCAAAAAGACCAGAGAAAGGGACAGAATGGCAGGTTGGGTGTTTTGGAGGATGCTGCTCATTGGAAGGGTGAGAGAACATCATTCCTTTTTTCACTACTTGTGTCCCTATTTGGAGGTAGGGATGCATGAAAATGGTTCAGGACTGCCTCTTTCTCTAGCCCCTTGGTTGGCAAAAGCAATTTTGCAGCTTGGTGCTTCACATCAGCTCAGGATGGCTTTGAGCATCCCAACAGCTACAAGGAAACGCAGCTCCATGTGCTCCCACCCCACTCAAGGCAGTGCTCACATGGCATAGCCCAGCCTCTCCACCCTCCTGTCCAGCTCAGCTGGGGCAGAAGCAGCAAAACCCATGGCCTGACCCCAGCAGCTGTGCTGCACAAGCGCTGACTCAAGCATGAGCCACACCAGCGCCAGGGCATTGCCTGCCCTTTGCATCCAGGGCCCAGACAGCCTGCAGCCTCAGCCCAGGACATGCTCTGCCCAAGTGAATCACGTACCAATCCCAGCAAGTCCTTTCAAGACTCATCAGTCACCAGAGGGGAAAAAAAATATTACATGCACACAAAGTAATTAGAGGTGTAACCCTCTCCCCTCCCTCTGTGCAGGCTTAATGCTGCCTTTGTCTGGGCATGTTTGCCTCGCTAAGTCATGCCTCAGGACAGCTTTCTTGACAGAAAACAAAGGTTAATTAATAAAACAAAAAGAAAAAACATGAGGAGAAACCCTTTATTTAAATGAGCACCCTCTCAGCATGGGTCTTTACCCTGACTGGTCCCTCCTGGAAACAGAGAACTGACCCATGGCTGTGACCCCTCCAAAAAAAGCCAAATTACACATAGCCAGCTCAGGGCTGTCTCCAGCAGTGGAGGGTTGGGAAACCAGCCCATGGAGCAGACCCAAGACACAGCAAGGTGCAAACCTGATGTTTGTTAATCCATCTCACCCACTGAAATCCCGGTCTCCCTGAACATTTGTCTCCAGTGAAATAAAAACCTTCCCCTGGTATCTTGGTGGCACACGTCCTGTGACCTACTGTACCTCTGCTACCCCTTGCACCAACAGCTCTTGGGAGTACATTACAGAAGATACAGTATCCACTGCCAAAGATACTCAGCTCAATCCCTCTTTACCTGAGAAACTGAAACCACAGCAAACCTCACTTCCAGTTTACCACCAGCATTATCAAATGCTTCACCCCCCCAATAGAAGTCTCTTATTACAGCATAGACATAAAAAAACAAAAGTCTGCTTCAAACCTCTACTGTGCAAGTGCAAAAACATCTCTCCCACGTACTCATCCAGTTTACCTTGGACACACATGAGCACTTCTGATCCTGCTAGCTAGAGAGGTGGTGAAAGCACACACGCACGTGCATGCTCACCAGCCAACTTATTAAATCTAATTAGACAGTCTTCCACGGGGAATTTTGAAATGCATATCCAGCAATTGCTGTGCACTGCTCATTCCTCAACCCTCTGGATGTATGAGCATGATTGCTCACCACATGAAAAATAAAAAACAATGTGAAATTTAAGGGACCTACCATACTTGCAATTAACAGAGGTGCACTGTAGTTTAATGAGTCTTCCTGCTTAGAGACAAGTATGGTGGCAACAATACAGAGAACACCCAAGCCTCAGGTTCAGATCCAAACCTCTCCAAGAAATTGACTATCCAGCATACCAGAAGTTTTCCTTGGTGACTTGATAAAGAATTTACTCTGTTGACATTCTGGTGTGTAAGATGTGGAGCCAACACACACGTGCACCATGAATACAACTCAGCCAAAGTACAAGGGACTGAATTTCGAGGTCTTAGGGAAAATTAAAATATCCTCTTCATGAGCTTCCAGCACAGGAAAATTGTTGCTTCAGACCTGATATATCATGTATAGGTTATATGAGGATTAAGCACTAAAGTGGAGCATCCAATACCTTCCCCAAACTGTTCTCCATCCCCAGCTGCCAGCACTGCCAACCAGGGGCAGTTATTGCCAGCTCCAGGAACATTCCCTGTGCTCAGGACAGATGTCCTTTAAAACTTCTGTTTCACTGTATCAGTTCACACAACAGAAACCCTCAACTGGCTTGTTTACACAGGGGAAGCTTAATCTGAATTCACCTTCACAGCAAAGTAGCTGAACGGTGTTAAACATGCCAACACAATAAGAGATCATCCCTCCTTTGAGTTTGCCTTCTCATTTGCAGGGAGAACTCTGCTTTGAACAAGGAGTATTTAAATTCTGAATAAGTATACTGCATTAAGCCTTCTACAGATAAAACTAATCCAAACTATATACACATCATTAGTTCCTGAGAATCCCTGGGCACCCAGACTCAGCAGCCTTCCATCATACCTAATTCAGCAGATCCCAGATGGGTCTGGTAAACTGTTTTTCTGGCTGATGTGAAAGCACCCTAGCAGGATTGATCAGGATGTCAATGCCAACAGCGTTGCTCATCTGCAGCAGCCTATGGATGGTACTCAGGAGACAAAAAAAAAAAAGGTATCTCTTCTGGAGGCCATCGTTTCTCTAAGCTATGCTCTTTGTTCGGGTGATTAACTGTTCTACTGAAAGTAGAGAAATGGTGTTCATTGAAACCATTTATACACATGTAAAATACAAAACAATATGTATTTTGTATTGCAGGGATCTTAGTCTGGTATCTCCGTGTCTAAGTCAGAGCAACCAAGCACAAGCATGGAAAGGCTCCCACTGACCTTTTGGGAGTTGGATATAACCTTTACATAGATGCAGTCAAACAGGGCACAACTAGTTAAGCATAAGGTGGGTATGTTCAGTGAATCTGCAAGCTCGGCTAGGGAAGCCAAAGGGGTTGCAATTTCCATAAATCAAGCAACTCCCAGTTTTTTCACCCATGCTCTGTCAGGTCTTAAAGACAAAAATAAAGGAAAACAGATAAACACACCAAAAGCTCCTGAAGTACGAAAAATCACGGAATACAGTGGACTAAACCAACCATCATTCATTCATATGGGTGACATCCACAGCATTTGCCTTTTGTTTTTCTTGCTGGTTAAGTATCTAACATGTTCCTACTGTTTTCCTTGCTGGTTAAGTGGCATACATATGGCTGCACAGATCAAGCTGTTCAAATTTCATGCTTATTCCAATAAATCAACTTTTTCCACGCACTACAGTTTCAATTTAAAAAACCTCAGAAATTAACTTTGAACTGCAGTATATAAAGCTAGAGAATAGCTAGCTGTCAAAACAAAACAAAACCCCTAAAAACTGTTTTACCAGTAAGACATTTCAGGAGAAGATCAAGATTTCAGTGAAATGATACAGCCAGTAAGTGATAGAAGGAAACTGTATTTAAAAAAACCCAGAAAGTAAACCAAACTGCTGTCCATAATTTGTTGTGACCCTATATTAGATGACTTTTTATTATGTTTCATGATCAGAGATACCAGTGACACTTTCAACTTTTTTTTTTCCATTTTGGTCTGCAAACTTTGCATAGCAGCAATAACTAAAAAGAGAACCTGTGAAAACTGAGACACAGTGCTTAGCTGTATTAGAGAGTTGGCTTTGCTCTATACATGTGTTCTTTCTGCAAGAAAACTAAAAGAAAAGGTAGTAAAACATTTACTCTGACCACTGGAAATTGCAGATATTAGCCCCAGATTATATCCTGTTAAAAACAAAAGCTATGGGAGGGAAAAAACTTTTTTAGAGTACTGAAGTCACAATAGCTTCACAGAGACAGAGAGAAGCAACTTGAATATAAATAAGTATCCAAAATAGGTCAGCACTCTCTTCTTAGCCAAGGAAGTTTGATACTTTTCACTAGAAGTTAGCCTGGATGGTGAAGGCACACACACTGCAGGGACAGAGGCTGAGTCCATAGGCAGCTCTGAGCTTGGAGCGAGCTTCAGTGCCCTGACCACAGTGCCATCGTGAAAGGTGAGGTCTCACACATGGAGCATCACCAGGCACACTCAAGGCAACCACCACACACTCCTCAGCAGTACCTTTTTCCCCTGACTGTATGAGTTTCCAATACAACATCAGTCCAGTTCCAGGAGGGGTTTGAAATGCTGCGTCCATAGCCAGCTTTGTTTATCAAGCAAGAAACATGGTAAGAGATGGGGGTTTCTGCAACCCCCACCAAGAAACAGCAGCTTTATGCTTTCAGCCCAGAGTATCCTAGTCATACCCTGGCAAGAAGCAGCTCTTTGTGCCAGGGCAGAATTGGGCCCTGCACAATCCAGTTACAGTAGACAAAGCCATTATCTCCCCACCAGAGGTTAGAGCATCTTAAACCAAAGCAGAGGGCAGCTTTAGACCCAAAAATCAGGACACAAGGTGCAGAGCATGCACCTCACCTGTTTTGTCATCACTACCATGGGGAAGGCTGGTGAGAGCAATAAGGTGCAGGAGAGCCACAGGTTCTGTCTTTTGTTTTTTAAAAGGAAAAAAGTTAACAAGTTATTTCTACAGCATTGAGCAGCAAGCCTGCCAGTCCAGCCTTGGCATCATTCCTGCCTAGCTCGGCTTGTTTACCACCAATAAAAAGCCCATTAGTTGCACAATGCGCCTGTTAAAAATAACTCAAAAAAAAAAAATCATTACTGGCAAATTAGTAAGACATCAGGAGGCACAGACACCTCAGCATGGTGTTATGGAAACCACAGAGGAGTCACACTTCCCTCAGGAACTTTTCCTGAGGAAGACAAGCCCAAAGATTTCTCTACCTTTGAGTGGACCCAGCTTATTTGACAGGTTTAGGACCAAAATACAGCAGTCACCCAGCTAACCAACACAGGGTTTCAAATCAAGTGACTTCCAGAGAAAGTAAACTCACTGTGCTCAGATGCTGCTGGTCTGTGCTAATGAGAGTACAAGGTCCCCCTTGCACAAGGGCAGCCCATGGAGGAGGTTGCCATGCTCTGAGGCTTCCCCAGAAATTGACACTACCACGCAGGATCTGATACAGCAGCAGCTACAGGTGCTGACTCAGCACAGCCCCATCCCTGGCCCAGGGACAATGACCTAAATTTTCCCCATCTATTTTAACATAACACCTGTAAAAAAATACCCAGCTCCCAGCCCAGGCCCTGACCAAATGAAACACAAAACTTAACACTTAGCCTTGCCACCTGCCATACACACCACTATGCTCCAACTAGGGAGCTCACAGCAGCGCAGCTCAGACCTTGCAGATGTGGCTTAGACTACCTTTTATGATCTCTGCTCCCAAACTTGTGCAATTCAGGGATCACTCTGAAGTTGACCCCGGCGTTCACACAGGCAGTGGAAAGAGTGGAGTTACTACCTGGCTTCCTGCAACTTTCTTGAGCACACAGAGCCAAGGACGCAAAACGAGATACAGACCAAGTTCAGGAAGCCCTGTGGGCTGCGGGCAGAAGAGCTGAAGCTTTTTACAATACTATTCCTCTTAGCAAACCCCTCTACAGACTGAGCACTCCCAGGAGCTGCTCTAAACTTCAGAGCAATATTGCTTTTCCTCCTGACCCCAACCAACTACTTGGAGGCTGTCCAGACGAACAGCTCAAATACCTACATCTCTGCCTAGCCCACCATTATGTATTTAGGGAAAACCTGAAGCTACCTCTTTGCAAGGATGCAGCCTAACTTTATTCACTGTCTCCCAACGTCAGGGAGTGTCTGTGACTCTTTTGCAATTTGTGTGTTTCCATGAGCACCCACAGCCCCTTCCACAAGCCCAGCCATACCTGTCCACAGCCCCTTGAAAGGAAGCTCCTTTGAGAAAATGCCAAGCAGCAGTACACATTGAAAACACTGCATTTTTGAAATAAGATGAGGATCCCCTTCTGCTAATGAGATGATAAGAGGGGATTTCAAAAGCAGCTGCAAATATCCAAGACAGTGATGGAGACTGACTTTTTCAAAGGAGCTCTCTTCCCATGCTCACACAAGAGAGCAAATGTATTTTTCAAGCATGTGCTTGATCCTCCAGATTTGTAAGAATGAAAAATGGGGTCACAAAAACAAGTGAGCAAGCGCTGGGCTAAAGCGTCACTGAAAATATAATCTCTGGATGTAAGAAATAAAGACACCCATCTGCACAGAGGGTCTACAGTATCTTCATAACTACTGCTAGTAACAATTCTCCTACAGAACCCCAAACACTAAAAATTCCCAAGCAAGACCCAAATGCCCTGCCAGAAACACTTGCAGTCCTCAGATTGAAGGACAACAGCTCCATAAACCACACTAAGAGACACCAAGGGCAAAAGAGATTATGTCAGGGTGGGAAGTAGAAACACATAGCCAATCCCCCTCCCATCTAACATTTAAAGTCAGGTGGGACTTGATGGCGACAACAGAGGGATAAGAGCTACAACCAAATTAGTAGCCTGTGTTTTGGTAAGAATGATGAAAATGCTCACCTGCTTCAGCTATGATCATCTCCAGCTGGAAACGAGTGAGAGGCACTCCCCTCACAGAGTCTCCATTCCTAAACCAGTGAGGTTACATTGGGGAATATTTTGGCCTGCCAAAGTCCCTACCAGATATGTTTTTAACAAACAGCAAAAGAGCTTCTTCAAGCAGAGCTATCAAACTGCAATGTGCTTTGAATGCCATGCAGGGATGGAGTTGAATGTTGCTACATCAGAGCAATCCTAAACCACTCTCCTCATGGAGATCTCAGCAGCCATGTTCTTGCTGAGATGTCATCACCTCCAGCCCCACCAGCTATATATTCCCACATCATTTTAACTAAGAAGCTTATGCCAGAGGTTCTCCAGATGCTACCTCCATTCTGAGGATGCTTAAAATCACACCCAAACCATGACAGCCAGTGTCCCACTCTCCTCCTGCAGCATTGAAATCATCCAAAACAGTTTCAGGGGAGATGGCAGGAGGGGTGACTCCACTCCATTAGATTTCATGCCAGAGTATCGCATCATCTGTGCTGCTGTAATGTGAGGCCGGCAAGGTACCGTCAGCACTGCCGCGGCAAGGCAGCGTGCCAGCACAAACACCGTGTCAGGTGCTCTGGCTGCTTCCACAGCAACACAACCATATCCTCAGGCCAGATCCAGACCACAGCCTGCCAGTTGAGCCGGACACACGCATCTCCGGTGCTGACAGCCATGGAAACAGGAGCTGTGGTTTGCCTTGGTTAAGCCGTTTTTGGGTGCAGGGCTGTCCCCTGAGCCTGCACAAGGCAACTGGAGGCGAAAGCCCCAGGAGTTCGCAATAAAGATCTGTGTGGCTGGTGAGTGCAAGGTCTCCTGGGAATGGCCCTTTTACTGGGCTCCAGATGCTGTGGAGTGATTGCTTATATGAAGGCGGGGGAGGAGGCCTCTTTACTGTTTCTCATTTCCTCCTTTTTTGCCCCCCCCCCCCATTTCCTGGTTTTGTTCAGAAGCACAAGAGAGTCATTCATCATTTTTCTTCCAGCACAAGGATCCCTCTCACCTCCCCCTCACCCCTAAATCCCTCCCCACCAGAAAAGGGCACACACTCGCCAGCCAAAAAGGCTCGCAGCAAGGAAGGCAAAGCTCCCCTGCTCCTGCAAACAGCTCCAGCACAAAAGGCCACATTCTCAGCTGGGTTCAGTGGGTGCCAGCCCCCAAAGGGTGAAGGCCAAAACTCAACGGCAGCAGAAATGCTAAGTCAGAAAGCTGGTATCAGCGGAGGAGGAAAGCAATTTGCACTGGTTTGAATTACGGGGGATGCAAAGCAGGGAGCAATTTGCATGCTGAGGAGACAGACAGCACCGCAGGTAACTGAAAAGAAAGAACTAAGAGATGAAGGTCTGCGTATGTCTCAGCCTGCATGTTCTGATGGTCACTCGATTCACTGAAACCCAGGAAATCCTTCCTTGCAGAGCCGTCCCCCACCCTCCTCTGGGAACTGGACAGGCACTGATCCAAGTGCAGCCCAGGTGCTGGACTTGTACTGCTCTACGTGACAGCAAGCATCAGCCCCAGCTTTGGGAAAGGCTTCCAGGAAAACCCTGCTCAGTTTGCAGGAGGAGGGAAAAGGGGTAGCTACAGATGCAGATGTTTAACCCATCTGGAGGAGCAATGACATCCCCAGGAAAACTTCACTGTAAAGCTTTCCTCCAAAGGCCACTTGGGTTCACAATCACTCTGCCTCCTTCCATAGCCTGACAGCCTCTCCTTGCCCCATCTTAGAGGGAGGGTGCCATGACTAAAACCTCTCAGTACAGCTGCAACAGAGAAAAGCAGCTCTCTCCAAATGCCCTTGAGGAGACGGAGTAGGAACACCCCAAAGTAGTCCAAATTCTTTTAGAAAGCAACTGAATGTTAGCATGAAGGCAAGGATAGTGCAAACACCCGGGGTCTGTTTCAGGCTTTATGGTTTGTCTGTTGACCTGGAATAAAGGAAATAAAACTGGGCATATGAAAACGTTGTGGGTTTTGTTTTTGTTTGGGTTTAATCACAGCAATAACAGCAACCAAGTCAAAAAGATCTGCTTATAGTCAAGCCCAAGGTTTCTTTTTGGTCATTTCAGAAGAAGAAATGGAAGATTGTGCTCAGTATTGGGGCTGGTTGGGTGGAGGGGAGCCTGTGTACATCCCCAACATCCCTATAGGCCCCCTTCAGATACTGGAAGGCTGCTATGAGGTCTCCATGCAGCCATCTCTTCTCCAGGCTGAACAGCCTCAACTTTCTCAGACTCTACCTCAACATCTTTGTAAGTTTTGAAGCCCCTTTATGCTCTAAAGGAGAGAAACCAATATTTCAAAGTTACTTGAATATAACCTTGGACTCTGCTCTTTTTTTGGTCTTGGTTATTTTTGGTTGGTTGGTTTTGTTTTGTTTTTTTTTTTTAGTGTAATGGTTTGGCAGCCAAACAGAAAGAATCAGTCCCAAGCAGGAACCAACATGCGGGCTCCATTGGGCTCCAAACCCAGCCTGTGTCACCTCCAGAGCTCCCAGGCATGCTCACGCAGAGCTCTGTGCCTGACCCTCCCACCCTGGCAGGATGGCCCCTGACTCTTCTCTGTGGAGCAAGTTTCAGCAGGTCTTCACCGAGCCAGACAGGTCAAAATGAGCCTCCCAGCACCCTGCTGACAGCATGCAAAGTAAACCCGAGAGCAGGCACCGGGAGAGGTGAGGCCAGCAGAAACGCTGCAAGAGAAAGCAATAGGAAGAAAGAGAGCGCAGCACTTTATAGCAGGAAAAAAAAAAAAAACTTGCTGACCAAAAAACCCAACCATAACTGGGAAAATGTACAGGGCTTTAGAGAAAAAAAGGCAGCAAAGGAGAAGGGAAAGAGGGGCTGGGTATAATGATGTGTATTTTCTTCTCAGCACCAAGGAGATCCCCGAGGGCACCTAAAAGCCTTTTGCAAATCAGGACCAAGCTCCTGGGTGCAGCAGGTGCTGGATCATTCCTTACCGGTCAGGCTCTCATCCCACAAAAGTCCATATTTCTGCTGTTGGTAAATAAACTCAAAAAAATCCCAGTGGATTTTGCACTGGAGCCTTTTCAGTGTTTTCTTCACCCTGGCATCTTCAAACTAGGCAACATGTGGCACCATCATGGTTCTGTAGTGTTCATCGCTGGAGCAGCTAGCAAGCTGTTCAGGCTAAGGAACTTGCTCTCCTGAGATACAATCCCATCAGTGAGTCTTCCAGAACCAAAGTGTCAGTCTCCCCAAGAACAACACACCCAACAGCACCTGCCTCAGTTTCCTGGGCTGCCATGTCAGGCTTTTATAGTCCAGCAAAGGCCAAACGCAGGTGCCCATGGCCAGTCTGTGCTACAGAGCAGCAGAACCACATTTGGGGAGGGATGAGATTAATTACATGAATAGCAAAAAGCCGGATACCAGCCCCCACCCCATGTAGCTCAGACAGCAGCACAGGGGATGCTCAAAACACAGAAAAGGTCCCAAATGAGGCCAGTCTTACCCTGTTCCAGCTACAGACCTGCATCTTGGCCTTCACAAGGGCCAGGAAAAGCCCTGCACATTTTCTTTAGAAAGGAGCTCAACAGTGAAAAGCCCCCAGTAGGAGTTTTCCTTTCAGCCTGACCTGGAGCGTCCTGTGCATCCGCCACAAGAGCACGGCCACCAGGAGCCAGCTCGCCTGCTCGGGGAGGAGAAAAGGGAAGTTGATTTTCACAGCCAACAGAAAATAGGGATTTCTTTTCAGATGGCAGGAATGTAACCATGACATTTAGTCACTTGATATTCCTGCTTCCTGGGTACGTCTCTCTGCAGGAAAGACCCTGGACAGAAGGCCCTCCAGGCAGCATTGTAACACACCCACTGAAGGGAGCTGTGCCAGCTGCTTGGGGAGCTGCAGGGTTTTTGGGGATATTCAGTCTCACCCACTCTGTGCCTTGGCTGCATGCGTCTAGTTGGACAAACCTGCAGCCCTGGCCTAAGGCTGCTCAGGGTCTGACTCACTTGCTGAAAACAGCATTGCCCCACTCTCTCTATGACATGCATGCCAGGACAGGATAGCAGCATGCAGTGCACCAGCCACTGCGCTGCGTGAAGCCGGATTTAGAGTGAAAAAGAACCAGCACCACATCTCCAGCTCTGAAAAACAGCCATTCACCATCATCATGATGGGGAAATTGCATTTGTCTCACATTGAGCTGTGAGGATGAACAGCCCTACCTCACTCCATTGCTCTTGCAATGCAGCTAGCACCCTCAACTCCATCACAGGGACAGTATCTAATCCGCAGTGTCTCAGTCCCTGCCAGGCTGTGGCTATGTGCCCTGTAGGCATTGCACCTACACAGTTGGAGAGAGAAGAGAGCAGCCCAGCTTGGGGTTACTCCAGTGCAGAGCAGGCTGCACACCTTGCACAACACACCCCCGGTACCAGCTTCAGGCAGACAGCTCAGCTCAGGTCACGCTGCTGACACCGCTCGGTGCATGATTCCAGGGATTTCCAAAGCACAGCCCAGCCTGCAGCTGCTCACAGAGGTACCTTCTTCATTGTGTTACCCCACTGAATGCGGTCTTGCATTGCAGAGCTTTCTGCCACACAGCTTAAAGTCCCACCCATTCACAACTCCTTCTTGGGCAAAATTTTGGGAACTTCCTCCATTAAAAAGGTTTTGTAAATCTGATGGGAGTCCACTGCTTCAAAGGCTGCAAAAGCTTACTGCAGACTTTGCAGTTTCTCAGGATATAGTTTATATGGCAGAGGACAGCCCACAATGGACTGCAAACATTCCCACAGGAGCATTCACATGCTCAACACCGAGCTCAGTGTCAGTCCTGAACGTGGGTAATAATGACAGGAGACAAGCAAGATGCATAATTTAACTGCCAAAAATGCTGCTTCATTATGGGATGCCATGGAGGGGATATACAGAATGCACAGGCAGAGAAAAATAAATGAAAAAACTAGGGGGAGAAAAAAGAAACTTGGACTCAGTTAAATATTTATAGGGGCTGCTGCATTTTAATTGCAAGCAGCTTTTTAGGTCAGCTGAGATATTTCACCTCTGCTGGTCACATCAGCTCTAGGGAACAAGACACTGCTGATAGCCACAATGTGGAAGCCCAACTCTCCTAGCATGTAGCTCAGAGAAAAAACAGATCTGGGCAGTGTTGTGCTTCCTCTGGGCACAGCTCCAGTGATGAGACCTTCCTTCAGACCACAGCTGATATTCCTGGACATAGAGGTGGCAGGAAATGGGAGCAGGTAGCAAAGAGGATTCACAGGAGCAAGCCCAAATTGGTCTCGTATGAGAAGAAATTCCTATCTCAAAGCCTCAAGACACCACAGTGATGCACATAGCTGAGGATTTTCTTGCCTCCCCCAACACTTGAAGCCACACTGCTAGAAGTCAGGAGAGCAGCTCATCGAACAAAGACAGTACCACTGTGAGCCACCAGCAGAGTGGGCTTTGCATTGGGAATCCCTGAAACCGTGGACCAGTGGTGTCAGCAGTCTGATGGGTTTCCGTAGCACTGTACCCACTTCACAAGGCTCACCCCATATTTTCATGAATTTCTAGCTGGCTACCACCTAAAGGTGCATTACAGGCTTGAGGGACCTTTGTCCAGGATGGTCTGCTGCCTGGTCATATCTGCACTGCCCAAGTGCCTTACGCATAGTCTGAATTTGCAAATGGTGGTTTCAGCATGTGCAGAACCAGCCTAATGGCCAGGGGTTAAGGTAACAAATCCTTGAAAACAGCCTGATAAAAAGAATAAACAAAAAAATGGGGGAAAGCAATGGCTGAAATCAATAACAAACATTACTAGAAAGACAGAAGCTTTGCAACTGTCCAAGATTAGAAGAATCTATGTCTGCACTATCGTTTTTTACTCTTTTTTGCCAGGCATATTTTGTTAATATGGAAAATCTTGCATTTCATCCCTTTGTCGCCTCAGCTGGTCTCAGTCCCTGCAGGATGGGTCACAATTCTCAAGAGGGCTGAAAAACTGATTTGTGCAGTGGGGCCTGCAGTAACTTCACCATCTCCCTTATCAGCTTTGCAATGCTGGACTCACTTCAGCCAAAACAAGGGAAAGAAAGCAAACAAGTTAAGCCCTGGTTCACAACAGTAGGGCTGAGCAGAAAGGAGGGGTTAGACTCAAATGAGAACCCCTTGTCCAAACAGAAGTATCTGAAGCAGTATTCATAAAGCAAACACTGGAATGACCAGCAAACAGTGTACATTTTGCACACCTGCCCCTTAACATGAGGCAAATCTCAAGACATCAGCACTTCTAAAGAGGGATTAAAATAAAAGCACACTTTGTCCATGGACAACCTTTGCTCAAAAGCCACGTGAGAGGCAGTAAGTTTCTACGGGCTGACTCCCTACAAAGTGAGGGAAAGTTATCAGCTCTGGGTTCCCAAAATGTTTACTCAATCTAATGTTATTCTGACTGCTCTCGTGCAGACCTCTCCAAAGTCCCACGCTGTCATTTTTATCGCATACCCTTGACCAAAACTCAAATGCAGAGCACCCTTTCCCAAGGGCATTTCCAAGCACTCACTGCCGTAGAAACAATGTCCTTGCAAGGCAGAAACAGCTATGGAAACCCATCCCTTGGGGAGAGAAGGTTAAAGGTGCGCAGCCTCCGCTGTGCAACGTCCAATTGTCAGACCTAAACACTGCATCGAGCTGAAACTGTGGGAGTCATTAAGAAGCCAAGATAAATGGCTTAAGCTGATCAAGGGACACGAGGCTGAGAAGACACCCTCATGGAGCAGGTTAGGATGTTTTAGTGGCTGCAATTCATCTAAAATTTGAGTTTAGATCTCATCTGGCCACAAGCCACATCTTGGGAAGCACATCTGGTGGAGGCTGTTGGTGCACTCTGCGTGTTTCCTTACAAAGGCTTGGGATACCAGTTCTTATTTTTAGTACTATTTTTATTTCTTCATGTAATGAGTTCAGTGTTTCAGGCAGCCCTGGAGGAGCAGGAAGGACATGTCCTGTAATAAAACTAATTAATTCATGTGGAATTTCTAGCCATTATTGTGAAAGTGGCCAAATTCCTCACTCCTGAAAAGCTGCCAAAATGGCCATTAATCTGGCTGTGGTCATGAGCAGGATTCCTGTGGCCTCCTGCAACACCCGACCAGCCCCCTGGGAGAGAGGATGCAGAAACCAAAGTGGATGTTGTCATTTCCCCACACCAAATCCCACAGCCTAAGTTTTACTAAACAAGACAGTTGCCTCAGAGGGCTCCATGCCAAATTCCTCCCAGTGCCCCCAGACCAAGCATGCCCCAGTCATGTGCAGAGGTCTAGACCTTCCTAGACCTCCAAAGTCAACCCAAATCAGGCATTTTAGCATTATTCAAAGCTCTGAGGATCAAGTGTTTCCACCTGCCCAGCCTTGACCATGCTATCAGTGCCAGGTACCCGGAAGAGAGCAGGGTAAAGAATCTATCCTTGAGACATCAGAGGTTGTATTCCCACTATCCAGCTGGTTATACAAGAAGGCTGAGCTTTTCAGGTCCCATCTGCAGGCAATGGGAAGCTGGAATCCTCCACAGAGAAATTCCAGGCAAGAATCTCATCAACTGAAATCCCTTAATAATGCACAGGAATTAATGGAATCTGTCTCTCACTGCAAGCTGGAGGTGACAGGATCTGTGGGGCCTGGCAGGGAAAAAAATCACGGAATAAACTTATTTTAGTCACTAAAATCAACAACAAAATTACTCAGAATACCCACAGGGATATGACCTGTTGTGTAAGAAGGCACCATTTTGCCACAGTCTCATTTTTCTCTCCCAATTCTGGATTGCTCTTTACACTCAGGATGGATTAGAGGGTTAGCCTCTAAATAGTACCTCTGGTGCTGTCCCACCACCCAGTCCCAGGAATGGCAATATTCCCTGAACACCACTAGAAATTCAGACCTTCTGCCCCAAATGTCATGTGCAATGGACTGTCTGTCACAACATGGATTTCTAACAATCTAAACAAAATCCTCACAACACTACTTCAGCACAAGCTGTGGAGGCAGCACTCACTGTTCATGGCCAAAGGAAGAGGTCCCCTACCATGGCCAACCACTGCTTTTGGCCCCCTCATCCCTGTTTCCATCATGGTAAATGCTGCTCCTGTCCTTTCACACCACAGTCAGAAGATGGTGCAGCAGTGATTTCCTTGCAATTCTACCAATCTGGATTCATGTGATGTTCAGTAGAAAGGAAGGTGCCTTTAACACATCTGGGATCGTATCAAACTTACGGCCCTCGGTTACTGTGAGTATTATCCTAGAAAAAGAATGGCTGCTGGAGCCCAGTAGTGCTGAGAAAGTTCCAGCACAAGAATGTTGTCCTTGATCAGCTGGTCTATGAGATACCTTTTTGGAGCATGGAGGAGTTCATCCAGTCTCTAGAAAGCAGTGGTAAGTCCTGTTACAGTGTTATCACCTGGAATTTTCCTCACACTGGTTCAACTGCAAACCTAGAAATGCTATGGTGTGGAGGGTCACAAGTGTGCCCAAGAAGTAAGACATAATTCATCAACAGAACTGGAATTTGCCTTCAGCACAGGCACTCCAGGGTGAGACAAGTCATGAAAAGCAGCCATGGAAAGTCCCAGGATTGTTGGGTTGGCTTCACTGCAAACAAACACCACGATGGCCAACCACTCTGAACCTACAACTTCCACTCCAAACTCTCCCAGGGGCCAAGACCCAGCAGGCACAAACCGGGCACTACATGGAGCCCTTGAGCCACCTACCTTGCATTATTTGCAGCCTCTGCAACTACACAACCAGGCTGGAGCTATGGGGCAATGCCCCAGCACCAACATCAGACTCCAATGGCGCAGGACGATGGAGCTCTCTGCTGGCCACCCTCCCTCTTCTCCTCCTCATGCTATTCCTCTTTGCTAAACTGAATTCACCTCATTGCTGCTTGCTTTTGAAGAGCCACATGAAATAGCACCAGATGGAAGGGAGCTGCTTGCCCGCTGAAAGCAACAGATGAGCATTTCCACATGGGCTGTGCAGGAGGGCTGACACCACGCCAGTTGCAAACCCTCTGTCTACCTGTGGCTCAGCTTGAGGCCCAATGACACGCTGAGCACCACACACAAAACCGCCTGGATCCAAACAGAAAATGACCCCCAAGGAACTTTCCCCATGAAAAAAAGAGGACAGATCCTGGCCAGTTTCACTGCTTCTTCTCTCCTGCCTTCACTGGGGCTGCTCAGGATCTGTCCTACTCCTCTCAAGAGCAGAATTTGGCACTTCTAAAATACAGGGTGCTCCCTACCCTATAGGAGATATGTTACACTGAGGATCTTTGGAGGCACCAAAAAAGGTCTTGGAGGACACCCAAAATCACAAAAACACCTTCAAGAGCTCACTGCACCCACCAGTCCCCCCAAGACTCATCAGCAAGCATTCCTGAGACATGGACACCAGGTGCCCACTCTTTTCTAAACCAGCAAGAGGAAAACATAAGAAGGTTATCAGACAACCACCTCACCAAACCAAGAGAAGTCCGTTAGCATGGACTGGGTGTCCTACAACTAGCCAGAACAGCTGAGAACAGGCTGCCCTGGCTTAAGTATGAAAAACAAGATCTTATGAGGAAATCTAACTGTCATCTTGAGAAAAAATACTGGGCAAAGCTTTCTGATTTTTTTCCCCAATACTATAGGAGTACAGGACTCTCCCAAAGATGACATCATATAAGTGAGGGCAACAGTATGTCACTGCTGTAGGCATCTTGCCTCACCTGGCTACAAGGACAAGCTGCAAGGAGGCACAAAAACACCTCTCCAAAATTGCCTCCAGCAAGTAGGGTGTTGAAATGTTATTAATTTCAAGGGCAGAGCATTGGAAATCCCCTCATCCCACCTGAGCTGGTTTATCTGCAGAAAATTGTAAGGGAAAGCAAGGATTTCAACACAGTCCAATTCCCACCAGCACTTTGTGTCACTCTCAATTACAGTCCACAATGAAATACCATGAAATCGTTCCTTGCGGCCGGCAGAATTAATGGGATCTTTGACTACAGAGAGCACCAGGCAGTGAACTTGTTCCCTTACCAGCCAAGAGGCACAGTAGAGCTTTCTTCAGAATAAAAGCTGCAATGTCAAAGGATAGTTTAAGGCTTATAAAAGTGACCTGATGTTTCCCAGTATCCCAGTCCATAAGAAAGGAACATGATTACCAATCCTTTCCTTTCTAAAGCAATTTATTCCTATCATAAGCTGATGCAGCAAGAGACTTTATATTCCCACAGGTACCTAGCTAAATTACATGTGGGCAAAATACCGAGCAGAAGACAATCGATAATGCAGTTACAACAAGCTGTCAAATGCTGGGCTGCTGTGAAGTTCCAATAACTGTGCACTAACCCCTTTCTCTTAAGCCTTTGCCTAGGATAGCCACCACATCACGTTCACTTGTAATTAGATGTTAACTTGCACGTTTAATAAGGTCACGCTTGGCCAGTTCGTGAATGAGAAACACCTCCCACCTTGCTGGCAGTGACTGATGAAAGTAGGCAAAGATGTTTCAGTCAGTCTGTTGAAGGTAGTTTGTCTTTATGAAAATAACTGCAAGACTGGATTTGCAATCTTTTAAACTGGCAGAAAACTCATCCTTACAGAAAAGTGAAGATTTTGTTCAGTTATCTCCCTGTTGTGGCCCATCCCGGGTCCAAAGACCAAGAGTTGTGTGATGGAGCATGAGAATGGAGCACCAGGACAGGGAGGGAGTGGGGCATGACTGCCACTGTATCAGCTCAGCAGGGATGAAAGGCAACCAAGAATAATCTGCACAACATGTTAGGACCCCTAGAAGGGTTTTTTCCTTCTCTCCCAAGTCCATTTCAGGAGCATGTACCATGGTTAGCCTCCAAATCCCACAGCACACTCAACACCCATCAAGCATCATCTTTTGGCATGGCATACAGGAAAGGAACAGGTAACAAAACTCCCTCCCCAAGGCAGACATTGAGCACTAACACAGCTTTCTCCACAAGGCTAATGCCATCAGGTAAAGCCTCACTCTTCCACGGAGGACAAACCTGCCCCTTCAGGCAGATGCAGTCAGCAAGGACAAGTTGGAAAGCAAGCACAATGTGTTGCTCCTACAGGACACCCTCAAAACTGGACGGACACACACACTGATTCAGGCAGCACCTCCTCAAGGAAGAGCCAAGAGTGAAGATGGGTGGAAGCAGTAGTGGAAGCACATGCAAAGGCAATGGGTTTGCATTTCTCTGATACAGAATGGATTTGCTAAGCAGCCACTGGATTGAAGATTCATATTTCACCCTGACTCAGGCAAAGAAAGCAGGAATTCTTCCACCTGGAAACTCAGCATACCACCAAGCTCCATCCTCCATCATTAACATAAAAGCTTGAAAAGGATCTTTACATTTTACATGGGTCTTCCTCTTACTCTGTCTGCCTAGAGCAAACGTTCTTTCCTGAAGGAATCACAGACCCAGGAGTGAAGGCAGATGTGGCCAAGCTCAGAAAGCTGGAATTGCCCAATCCAAGCATAAATCTACCAGACAAACTGCTGTTCCTCCTTGCTCCTTAGTGCTGAGCATGCGACCAGACAAAGCAGGTACAGGAGTGCTGCTGGTCACTGGGATGAAGCCCTGTCTTCACAAATCCAGCTGTTTGTGGACAGCAGTGACAGCTAACTATCAGGCAGATAAATTTGCCCCAGCTAATTCTGTAGTCAGGGCTAGAAGAGAGTCGAACACAAACACACCTCTCGCATTCCAGTTTTCACTGTTTTGCCTCCCAAATTGTTTATCCCAGCTCAATTCCTGGATGTGGATAAAACAAACGACATGGACTTTCTCACAGACAGAGCTTCTTGCTGTTCCCTTGACAAATACCATGCTCAGCGAGTATGAGCCTGAAACACAGAGGAAAGGAAACAACTGCAAAGGGCAAGAAGGAAACAGACCATTTGCCAAGGGACAGCATGAAAACACGTTCCTCCTTTGGGCCAGAGCCTTGAAATCTTCCCAGGCTTTCCCCTCCCTCTAAATCATCATTTTTGCACAACCACCAACCCCAACACAGCAAAGTCTAGTGGGACTGAGACAGCGGGTAGCATTATGTTCAAGCTGCTGCTCCACAAGGTGTTATTTATTGTCTTAATACTTAAAGATGACAGTCAGTGCAGGGCCCAACAGGTTGTTAGCTCTTGACCAGACACAGCTGCCGCAAAGGAGCTTGGAGACCTGGTCCACCTCCCAGCAAAGCCCCAGAAGCAGTGAGGACAAATGAGCTGTGTGGGTTTTCTTCATTCATGTATTATCCTTAGAGCTATTAATAACTGCATTTCACTTTCAGTATTTTTTCCAAGGCAAGGAGCTTTGTAGACTTTTGTTTTATCCTGGGCAGAGCCACTCTAGTGGCTCCGGAGATAGGTATTAACATATTCCTGTGGATTTATTTCTTACAGTTGGCTTCTCTGGTGTCTAATAATGTCCAGGCTTGCTTAAGCCAGCCTGATCACATGCCTGCAGCACTTGGAACTAACCTCCCTCCTGCTCCTGTGCTTCTGCCTCAAAAGGCACCTAGCACGGGACAAGGAAGACACTCACAGCCTAGCTCTCCTCTACCTCTCACCCACTTCTGAGCAACACAGGGCCTTCAGGATGTTCATTGCTGTGTTAGACCTGGCCAACCTGGCTAACAGGGTCAAAAGTTGCAGGGGCAGAATGACAGATACATACATGCAGATTGTGATGGATGCTTCATTTCCTTATCAAAGCAGGAGAAAAGCAGAAGTCTTCCTAGCAAATCAGTGAACATGAAAAATATGCTCATAGCATTACTGGCATGGTTTTCAAATTGCTGCTAAAATTCCACTTATATTATGCTACTTCCATCCTCAGAGTATTCTGTGTTTTGGAGTAATACATTAAACTGCCTTTTAGCAGCTGCCTGCCAAGGGGAAATGGAGGTTTTGACATTTGACCCGTAAGGAAGGATATGTGGCATTTGGGGCTACCCAAATAAGGATTTTAGCAGAATGCTAAAATGAGCTATGTTTTTAACACTTAACTATTTTGACGCTGCTTCTGTATCATGGGAGTTCAAAGTGGAGACCCTGACCAGGTGAATGAGGCAACCTCACCCCCCTCATTCAAGTTTGCCTGGGGCTGCATTCTTTTCACAGCTCTTTCCATTTGGAAAGGTTACTTTGCACTGTCATGGACTAAAAAAAAACCACATTTGTTTTAATAAAGAACTGAGATTCCAAAGCAGAACTCAATAGTCAGCAGTGGGTTCTGAAGCAAATCCCTCGGAATTAGTACAAATATCCTAACAACAAAATAAAACAATACTACAAACCCAAGTGAACTGCACTGCCAAAGGGAAAAAGATAATTCCTTTAACTGGTCAGTTTTGAACAGTGGCTCAAGAATCTTGTTTTCAGAGTGGAACAAATTTTATTCCTAGGACCTTGTCTCCATTAGAAGAAAATGGATGATTTTCAGCTATTCTCATAACCTGGGCAAGGCAATTTTGGACACTGCTGAGATTGCTAAGATCTGCCCTGATCCATCTCCTAGCACAAGTTCCTGTCATGGAGCAGTACTGGCACCCTGCTGTACCGTGCCAGTTCAGGACACTGATCTGCCAGAATACCACTGACTTGTTTCCTGGGGTTGGCTTTCTGCAGGATTAGCTCTGAATCAGCCTACGCTGACACAAGGTAACATCTAAACCCAGCAGAAGGAAGGGAAAAGGACAAGAGCTGGACAAGCCCCCAGTTCCAATTCATGATGGCCAAAGCAAAAGGCAGCATCCCCACCTTCCAGCTGAGATTGGAGAGGCTGAGAGACCCCAATGGCACCTGAAACACCTCCCAAAGCATGTTGTGTCTCCAGGATGCATTCAGACCTGAGCCACCCTGACTCTGCTTGGGGAGATGGTGTCTATCAGCAACTGGGACATTATCTGTCAAGAAACAGACTGCTAATGTGATGTACAGACAGCCCTTACTCTGCTCCCTGTGTCCTGGTGGACTTCAGGCACATCATTTACTCCATCTGCAAAACAACATGCCGATCTCTCAGAGGTGCTGAAAGAACAAACACACTCGAGACTGGCATGAAATCTGCGAGCTCTGCATACACAGTAACAACCCTCTGTCCCCAGTTCAGGCAGTTCCAGTCAGCCATTAGGGTATATGGAGTTTGTTATGCGATGATCTGAAATAAACTGTTAAAGACTGTGGTCCAGTGGCATCAAAACTATTTTAGATGCCCTGATCCCTGGAGGTGCTGAGCCTCCGTCTTGCTCCCACCCTTGGTGGGAGTTCATGCACTCATCTCCCCAGAGGGGTACAAGCTCTCAGCCTGATTTCCACAGACTGCTGCTATTTAGTTCCAACATTCCCAACATCTTCAAAATACCCAAAGCCTCTTGTGCAATGAGCAACATCCCCTGCTTCCTAGCTACACGGTGGTTTATGTTACTTTCCGCCTACAACCATTTCAGGATTGGCTTTACGGACCTAAGTGGAAGACTAAACAATACTGGAGCCACAGCAGGAGAATTTGCGGACTTTTATTCCTTGTTTCATTTGGGCAATCCTTCTGCCTCTCATCAGGGACAAAAAACTTGCCAACCTCTTAATTTAGGAATAGTGAGAGCTCTGCATTCCAGTCCTGAACCAGCCAAAAGAACTTCTTCAAGCTGGAAAGGGGAAATAGGGCAAATACCTTTCAGCACATTAAAAAAAAAAAAGGGGGGGGGGGGAAAGGAAACAAAAAAAAAAGGGAAAAAAAAAAAAGAGCTTCAACACCTGCCTTTTGCAGGCAAAAACCTGCTCTTGGGGCACTCTTGAAACTGGCCCAACATCAGCATTTGAAAGCAAATTCCAATCCCTGCTCTTTTGGGTGCCAGAGTCCTTTCCCTGTCACTGCTTTAAACAAAAAGCAAACTCTCCCTAGTATATGCTTTGTAGGCATGCTGCAGATGGAAGCACGAGTCTGAGCTGAGTAGCATCACATGAAGCTGGCAGACTGGGTTTTGTTTCTGTTGGGGGTTTGGTTGTATTGGTTTTGGGTTTTGGCTTTTGGGTTGTATTTTTTTTGTTGTTTTCTAATGGCTACAACAACCTGTTAAAAGTTTTGTCATCTGAAGAGAGCAAACCCTTTTCTGGATGTCCAAGATCCTTTGCCAAGACATGCTGAACTCTGGATGTTCCAGCTGCATGTTTCACACCATGCTGGTTAAGGATGTGCCAGTATTTTTATTATTAGCCCCCTATGGACATTACAGAGCACCGCATACATTAAAGTGTTCTTAAACTGTGCTATTTATGTGTGCATGTATTACACACAGAGATATGGTTAAATAAATCACACCCATTGTAACAGAATAAAGACAATAAAATCAAGCAAAATACCCAGTCAAGAAACATAATTCTGAAATAAAGCCCATAAAATCAAAAAAAAGCATCATTAACTCAGAAAGTCACCTCTCAATCCATCACTGCAATGCTTTCTGTCTCCCCACCCCAACTTCTTGTAAAAGCATAAGCTTGGAAGTCAGTGCCAGATTCCTTAAATCTGCATGCCCTTGGATTCTTCTAGAGTGCAAAATTCACTCCCTTGACACTCATATTCTATAGTCAAGCAAGATTTCATATCAGTTTGTTCTCCAGACTCCCAGCTCTCCACAGCCCCTCGCAGCCGGGCAAAGGAGAGGGAACAGCAGTGGGGACCGCAGCATTCACAGCCTGGGTGCATGGAAGCGGCATCTTGCAACGTGAGATGTTGTCCCTGCTGCCGGTTTTTCTTCACTCCCCTCTCTCCATCTCCCCCTTCAAGCAGAGCAGGGTGCGCAGGTACCCAGACCAAGGTGCACAGGTACCCAGAGCAGAGTGCACAGGTACCTGTCTATGCTCCCATCCTCCTGGGAAGCAAATCCAGGAGGTACAGCCTGGTTCAGAGAGCTTTTCAATAGACTCAACAAGAGAGCAGGGAGGGAATTCAAAGCTGTGCTGCTGAACTAGTTATGCAAAGAAGGGTCAGAGCCTCAGTCATAGCCAGGGGAACACAGCCAACAAGTCAAGGAGGGGTGATTTCAAAGGAGAAAGTGCTGGTTTCCACTCCCAGACCTGATTCGGCAATTTTCAGCATACCGCGGAAAGGGAAAGAGCTTGCTGCCGATCGCAAGGGAGAGAAGGCATTAATAAAACCCAAGCTCTGCTGTATCGGCATCCCCAAGAGCGCTCCCTCCCACACACATTGCAGCAACAGGTCAGGAGCCTGTTGGCGTCCCCGTCGTCGGGGCTGTGCCTTCGGGGGATGCTCCTCTTCCTCCAGCACCCGATACCTGGAAGGTGGGGGAACAGAGGGGACCGGGATCCCTCGCGGGCGCGAGCAGTGGCCATCGCAGCTCCGAGGTCGGCTCTGCTGGGAAGGCACCCGCAGGGAACGGGCTCTCCACAGAGCAAAGCCCCGCAGTCCCTCAAACACCCCCATCCCACCAAGCAGCATACGGTCCTCTCACACTGCTGCTCCCCGTATGTTTGAGGGTCCACCACCCTCTGAAGTGATTTTACGCCTCCGACCCCAAAATCTAAACCTCCACCTCTATCTGCTCGCTAAAGGTTCCCATTCTCCTCAACTGCATCTCCCCGAACTTCACCCTTACCTGCCCACAAGGGTTCTCTTCTCTAGAAGACCACAACCTGCCCCCGCCTGGAGGAAGTCCCTACATCCCCCCCGTTACACCCCACCTATGGGATTCCTGCCCCGTGTCAGCAGACCTCTCTAACCCCAGGGGTAGCTGCACCCCCAAGAAAACAACATTTTCCCTTCTCCCGCAAGGACACACTCAAGCTCCTTCGCCCCTCCATCGCCCTTTTCATTCCTGCCCCCTTGGTCCCTCCCTGGACTCTTCCCTCTCCATCAAGGATCCCCCTCCCTTACCCTCCCGAGGGGTCCCTCTGCCCGGGGAGTACACCCTTCAGACCACCCTTTAGGATTCCGTAGGCGTGCCGGCGCCTCACAGCACTGGGTCCCGGGCGCTTGGTGCCCAGCTCCCAAGCCCTGTGCACAGCGCACAACGCACTGTCCCCGGTGCTTGGTGCCCTGCGTCAGCCGCTCGGAGCGCGGCGCGCAGTGCCCTGTCCCCAGCATCAGGTCTCCGGTCCCTAGCACAAAGGGCGCTCGGTGCCGCGTCCTCGGTGCGCGGCTCTCCGGGGTCCGCGGTGCGGTCCGCGGGGTGCACGGAGCCGGGCGCTGCTCACCTGCGGGGCGCTCTGCGCTGGCGCCGTACTCGGCCGTGTCTCGGCGGCGGGCGCAGGTGCCCTGTCCCTGCACCAGGGCTTGCAGGGGCAGCTCAGCGCCGGGGTCGGGGTAGCAG
>JASSUY010039062.1:28003-81680 GCA_032466535.1 Forpus xanthops
CGCCTCGGGAACGCCGGGTCCTAGAGCCGCCCCCGCGCCCGCCCCCCACCACCACACCTCCCTCAAGGGGGTCGGGGCTGCCCCGCTTGGAAGAGAGGGGCCGCCCCAAAGCGGAGGGGGGATCAGACACTGAGGGGGTCGGGGGCTGCTGCGCATGAGGTTGGGGATGCCCCAAAGAGAAAACGGGGGTGTGAAACTGGGGCCTTAAACACCTAGTACAGGCAGGGATGGAGATCCTACCCCACGAGGGGGTTGCGGTCCTTCCCACAGGGACATCCAATTCTGAGGGGAACTGGGTGCACTCCACACCCGAGAGACCCGAGATCTGGGCTGGGAAGAAGATGGGGGCCCACGCGCACCCCGTTGGCCCAGAAGTGCCAAGTGAGCCACAAGCAGCCACGTTTCAGTCCAGGTCCTACCATGGAGATGGGGAGGGCAAAACCTGGGCTCAGGGAAAGTCCCACCATCCAGCCCACCACCAAATGCTGAGCCTGGGAGTCACCCTGCCTCCATGGGAGCTGGATCCTGATGTCAGGTGAGCTCCTTTGGAGACGCAGGGTTCTATGTCCATAGGCCTGCCTGCATTTCAAGCCTGGCTCCCCATAAGGGAATTTGCGCCCTCAGATCAAGCCCATCTGCAGCAGGCTCAGTGTCTCCCTACAGCAATGCCCCACGAGCGTGCCTGAAACCAGGGGTACAACTGGGATTTTGGTGTTAAATACCCACTTCAGACCTCATCTCTCCCTGCTGCTTGACTGTCACAGGCTACACAGAGGATTTTAAATACAAGGGGCATCACATAGAGGCGACTATTTCACTAATAAAAAACCACTAACAGCAAAGCCAAGGTAATGCAGCCCAGCTGCTGAGGCTGGGAAACTCGGTATTGTTGTGGGGTTGTATGGCTAAAGCCAGGCACTGAGGCAGCCTGAGTTCCCTCAGCCTCCAGAATGTCAGCTTTAGGGCATTTTAAAGTTAACACTTGCTGCTGTCATTTTGTGTTAGTTTGGTTTTGTTTTCTCAAATTATGAGAAGTACAAAATGCTGATGATGATGACTTCTTTGGCACAACTTTCAGCACAGGATTACTCATGGCCATAGAGTTATACAAGGTGTTTGTGGGCTCAACAAGCACAGGGTGGGATGATGATGTGGAGCATTTCATACACCCCATGAAATGCCTCTGCTACGTCCTGGGATCAAGCATGCTGTCCCAGTAACTTGGGTTTTATAAGAGTTTAACCAAGCACGGTCCCTTTCTCTGGCTGCCCATCATGCTGCAGATACCTCATTGTGGAATAGCTGCCCATTCATTTTCCTTTTGAAAACACACCATTGCTTGTTTGTGCCTCGCTCAAGCTGGGCGGTGATTTTAACCATCCTTGTTTCACCTCTGGAAGAATCCAGTTAGTTTTGAGGTCCCTATGGCAGCAGCACTCATCACTGCATACAGCACTCGTCACTCTGAGCATGGGGGACTCCGAAACTCCAAGCCAACAAAAATGTTCCCCTGAAATTAGAAGCAAATTACAAAGATATTTTTATTTCGCTGCATGTTACAGGATCTCTTTTTGTATTTCAGAACCTGGATTTTATCCTGAGTGACTCAAAGTCTCTTCAAGAAGATAACAACAACAAAAAAAAAAAACCACAGAAAAAGGTTCAGCACAGGCTTTGCGCTCGTTACGCCCACAAACACAAAGTGGGAAAACGGGAAGCACAGCACACAAGCAGCCCCTTAAAAGCCTTCCTTTAAAACAGATTTGCCAGCAGATGTTCAATAGAAAATGGAGTGAATTATTTTCCCTGCGCACTCACGACTTCTCAGGGATGGGGGTGAAGGAGGCTCTCGGTACCTTTTTTGTGATCTGCCGTCGACTTCACTAATGACTCACATTTGGTTCCAATGAGGTATTTTCATATGACTAATGAATCTATATTTGGAGGCATAAGAGGGTTTGGTTAATTATCAGTTTCAGTCAGTTAAATATTCCAACTATTCAAAGTAGGTTTTCTTCCCGTGGCAAATGTTATGCCCCCATGGTCTGTCTTCTCCTGGTGCTTTAAAAGCAGCCCAGCGCTTCGACTCAACGCGTACCCAGCTGACATCTGGGTTTCTGCATGTGTAAGCACAAGAGATGGCCTGAACTTAATTATCCAGAGAACCAATCCTGCATTTTTTAGGTGGCCAATAGGTCATTCCCTGAGGGACGATTTAAACCCGATTTTTCAACAAGCACTTGATGCTTGCAGCAGCCCGTTTTGCTGGGGGCATTTACTGGGGTGCCATTAATAACTCCTGGCAGGGGCAAATTCCTTATAAGCACCGTTGTGTAGGCTGCCTGCGCACAAATCATTTTTCCACAGGGAGAGCTGGAAATCTGATGAGAGAAGAGAGAGAGGAGGGGGAGGGAAGGGGCTCCATCAGCTCAGCTGCCTGAATTGCAGAAGGACATTAAACATAATGATCCTGCAGGGAAAGAAACGGTACGCAGCTCAGATGTGGGAACGAGCCAGGATTTCCTGTTCATATGCCTCTTTAGTAGGTGCTTGGGCCGTGCTCCTTCTTTTATCGCTGTCATTTTCTTTGTTCACCACCGAAGCAATAAGGCTGGTGCAGATACAATGGATCAGATGTCCCCCTGCCTCTGCTGCTGCCGCCCTGCCCTCGGCCAGAAGACCTCTCTGTGCGGCTCTCCGACTCAGGCAGAACAATAAGGAAGGTTTTACAGCTGTTGTGGGGACGGGGGGAGGCGGGGAGGCAGAGGGAAAACAGCTTGAGGGCCCGTGGCCTGCTATAATTTCTCCAGTGGGTCTTTGCTGACAGTTTTAGGATTAACAAGTGAGCTCTGTTCCCAGGCATTTACCCCTCTGGATAAGCTGGCCTGTTTGTTCTCAAGGGTTTATTTTACCCTACAAAATATGGCATTGCCAAACAGATGTAGGCTTGTTCCTAGAAAGGCAAGTTATAGCTGAAGCTGCATCTCACAGAGGCTTTAGCCCTTGGAATTGTTTGGAAATGCTACAGTATTCCTCCAGCCCTTTTCAGGGCAGTTTTTTCCCACAGACGTGCTGGTCGATTCTTTTATGGCTCTGTCCTTTGTCAAGAATGAATTAGGAAAAATAAACTTGCAAACAAAAAGTGGAGGCCCTGCACAGAGATCCTCTTGCTCCCAATGATTAAGAAGTATTTTACAGCTCCGGGTGTTCAGGGAGAAGAAAACAATGTGTTCTGCTGCAGTTATTTTCCCCCTCATTTTTAGGTTGATGGCTAATGGGAAGGGAGAAAGGAAAAAAAAAAAAAGAGAGGAAAGAAGAATAAAACAGTTTTATTACTTTTAAAGGCCTTATTTTCAGCAGACCAATGCAAAGTGCTTTATGGTGAGTGCTGCAGAAAGCCTTCTGTGTCCCACAGCTGGCATGGTGAGGGGCAGGTGATGAGGAGGGGAAGGCTGAGAGGAAGACTGTGAGGATGTGTGCTGGGCCTCATGTGGGGATCTCATGGTCAGGATCCTTTTCTCTTAATGGAACATTTCTGCAAATGTTGGCCATGTGTAAGGGTTTACCACTGACTTAGAGTGAAAGAGGGCAGGGCAGCAAGGACTCTGCCATCCTGCACCCCATCTCTTCCCAGGGAGTGACAGGAGACATGCCAGGGTTAGGGTCCATTGGTGGTTATGGCAGAAGGAACTCTTACCCAATCCCTATCTTCTTCACAGGGGAACTCAGCTCCCCTTCAAAAGGGATAAAGTAGCCTTAAAATCCAATTATGGAGATGCCAATTATGGAAACGTGTGTGCTTTCATGGTCTCAGGTGCTTTTGTCAGCCAGCACGCTTTTCCCTTCAGCAGCAATCATGCTGCCACAGTTCGGGGGATCAGATCTCTGCCTTGCACACTCTTGGAGGGAAATCCCATGAACCCAGCTCCTCTTCCCTAGGCTGCCATTTGGGACATGGTCCCTAGGGCCATAAAGTCCCTGACACTTCAGCCCCATGCTACCTTGCCCACCAGCCACAGAAGCAGGGATGGTGAAACTTAACCTGCCTACAGACACCCCAGTTCAGCAGCTTTGCCCACTGAATCAGGGTATTGGGAGTGAGGTGAGTACTGCAGGGAGGAGGGAGGCACTATGAGCCCCACTTGATCCAGCCTGCTCCTAGTGCTAGTTGCTCTCCAAGGAAATCATGCTGAAAATGGCAAGCTTTCAAAGAAATAAAAGAATGGCCCAGAAATAATTTCCCAGCATCACCTCTTCTTCCTTTTGCCTGCCACCAGGTAAGCAGAGGTGGGTGAACATGGAAGCAGGAATGGTTCTCAACTGAAATGAAGCTCATGTTTTCTCACTTGGAGGAAAGAGAGGGTCATTCCTCCCCGGGCTGCCACAGAAGACAGGGACAAAGCTCTGCCTGGGTTCTTGCAGGTCTCTCCAGCACGCCCTCTGCCTGTCCCTGCCCTCCAGCCTTCTCTCCTGGTGGTGACCCGTGGTTGCACCTCAACCACTTGTCCTTCCTTCCCACCAAAACTCATCCAGCATTTTTCATGCTTCCCTCAGCATTTGTTCTCCGGAGCTTGGTTGTCTCTGGTGTGAGGAGTGTGGGTACCCTGCGAGCTCCTGCAGCTCTGGTCCGCACCTTAGCTCTGCTGTTCCACAGGTCACACTCAGATGTAGGTCTGAATCTGCTTGCTGCCCCAGGCCCCCCTCTCCATCCTCAAATTGTTTTCCCCAGGTGCATCAGCCTGGCTGGAGGTCAGATGTCAGCATGAGGTCAATTATAGGCAGCCTTCTTTTCATTTACCCTATCTGAGATGGTTTGAGAACAGCCCTAAGCACACTATCTGTGAGCCAGACCCAGTAATTACAAATGCTTTGGAATGATCCAGGCTATTTCATCTAGGTTTCTCCAGCACTGATTAGAGATCAGGAGAGCTAAAACCACCCATTAGCCAGAAGGCATAAAGCAGCAGTGGTTTTCATAGCTGCACTCCCAGGCACTGCTGCTCTCCAATAAGGATGCAGGGGGGGAGGCAGGGTGCCATGAGTTTGTCTGGTCTGCAGTTGCCATACATAGCAGAGGATTGTGGATTTGGATACACTGGTAGCCAGACTCCTTGCTCATCTATAAGCATCCCTCAAAGATGCCTTCACTAGTCTCAGGTGTTCAAAGGCAGTTTGAAACCAAGCGGCTGACCAGAAGGTGGTGATGCAAAATGGGTTAAATATTGACCTAGGCTAGTCAGGCAGAGTGACTTGGCTTATAGGGAAGATGAAACAAGAGCAAAGAGGATTTGTGTGGAGATTGTTCTTGACTTCAGCAGCTACAAGGATTGCTTGTTGGAAGAGGCTCTGGTGAAGATGAAGGACATGTGGCTGAGGGACGAGAAGGAAAAGCCCTTATCTCAGTCCAAAGTAGCATAACATCTTTGCAGAGATACTCTTACTTTAAACAAGTCTCTGTTTGAAGTGGGCCTTGGGTGGCTGAAGGACCTGGTACTAACTGCTGCTTCTGTATTAAGTTTTTCAGTTGCAGTCCTCAGGATATGAGCAGAAGGTGACCTCTTTGCAAAGACCCAAAATTTCAGCACTTTTTCATACATCACAAAATCCCAGCCTTAACCTATAGGGAACAGGATTAATACTCTCTCGGTTTGGTGGCTAACAGCCCTGGCTTCTTACCTTAGGACCTGCTCCTTTGGCCTCAGAGACCTTCCCTCTCCAGGCCCCTCAACCCTGATTTTCCTCCCACACACTCACAGGCCTTGGCATAAGAGCCAACATGACACTTAACACCTATCGAGTCCTCTAGTGTGCAGTTTGGTTTCCATCAGGATTTAGATCCCCAGATAGAAGTTGGATTCAAATCCTTTTGTTTTAGTGAGTCCAGATGCTAGGGGTCCAGCTCCTGGGAGAGGGCTGGAACAGCCTTCCAGCCCTGCGACACAGTGGGAATAAGAAACGGGCAGGATCCCCTGACAAACATGAGAAGCCAAAGATCCCTCTGACATTTACATCAACAGGCTTTCCCTCAGGTCCTGGTACCCCTTGAGGAGGGCAGTGGGATGAAAGCATTTCAAAGCTCACATAGATGCTGAAGAATTTTATTAGCAGCATCAGCCAACATTTCCACTTGCTTTGTATTTGCTGTTGGAAATGTAATAACAGCTTTGGAGAACCTACTCAGTAGAGAAAACAGCTCTTTCCTAGGCACCATGCTGGGATACTGCTTTGAGTAACAACATTGCATGCAGGGATGGAGTGAAAAGGGGCTGCAGCCCCAGGAGGAGCAGGGATTGCTTACACGAGCCCCCAGAAAATGCTTCAGTGGAACAAGACGAAGGAAAAGAAAGTGTGGTGTGACTACGTATGAAGAAAAGACTCCAGCTGCTGTTTTCTAGCTGCCTATGTCAAAGCCTCCTCAGGGAAGTAACTTTATTTGTCTCCTGGGACAAATAAAACAAGTACTGGAAAAAAATACAGGCAATAGTCTTGTGTTGGCTAGGGATGAGGCAGACCATTCAGATTTTAACCCAAAGCACAGAGTTCTCCGAGGGAAAGAGAAGCATTTGAAGGTACACTGATACTTAACCTCTAACACAAAGGAAACGCCGTGCCCCTGCAACCTGGTTGTTGAGGAACAGGAGCTACTCCAGGACTAGTGAGTGTGCAGGCTGTGCTGCCTTTGACCTCCTACCAACTCCTAAAACAAGAATTTCCTCAGTCCTGCTCCCCTGGTCCTGTGTCTGCACCTCTCTTGGCTCTGACTCATGTCAGGAGATGTGGCCAAGGCAGAGGGAGATCCAAGAGCTGGGGGGACAGTGCATCTTGCAGAAACAGATCCCCATCCCACAGCTCCCCTGGCAAGCTCTGTCACTGCTCAGTGGTAAAGGCAGAGAATATTCGTTGGGCATCTTGGGGCAACATCAATCCTGCCTTTCTGCCTCCAGACAAAACCCCTTGTCTTCCTCAGCAACAGAACAGGAGAAAGACTGAGGAACCAACTCCATGTGTCTTTTTCTGCTAGCAGTTACAAATGAACATTTCTGGTGAGCATCACAGCCATTCAACCAATAATGGCACTTAACTAAGAAACGAGCAGAAAACCACAGGGCCTCAATTCAGAGCATTTAATCATGTGATTTAATGCATGCTACCTGTCAAGGCAGGTGTGGGAGAGGGTGATCTGGATGATCTCACTCCATGGCAACGCAATGAGCCCTCCTGCTGCGTTGCAGACCCTCTGAGACAGTCAGGCAGCCTCGCAGGTGGATTTCCCTTGAGGACACTCCTACAGCAGCAAAGTAAGTCTTTCCATTTCTTCAGTATGTTTATCCCTACCAGCCTATGAACACAAGCAGTGACACACAGCCCACAAGCAGGACCTCATCTGTGACCTTTTCCCCAAGAATCACTCTTCCCCCTCTGGATCCTCAACTGATTCTTGTTACACGGAAGGAGCTGGACTAACAAGCTCTCTCCTTCCTTGCTGACACGGACAGCCTGCCAAAGAAAATGCATGACAATAGTAACAGAGATGAGCCACCACTGCCCAAGGCTATATATTCCTTCCGCCTCAATGAAAGATCCCCTGATGACTTCACAAAACTGTACGTTCTGGAGCCCCCCACCACTAGCAAATGATGCTGTGCAAAGCAGAGGGTTTCACCCAGAGGCTTGCAGAGGTCCCCTTCAAAGCTGGAAAAGGTTTCTCAGGGTCTGGTCTGGTCTAGCTTTTAGTAACTCCAGGGATGGAGATCCCACAGCCTCTCTGGGCTAAACCATTCTCCTGTGAACTGATTTTCTTCTTAACTCTCCCATCAACTAGTCCCTGCTGCTCCTTTCCCTTCCACAGTGCCCCTCTGGGAAGAGGCCTGTTCCATCCCTTATGAACCCTCCCTTCTAAAGTCAAATACAGTAATTAACTGTTGCTCTCTCCAGCCCGCAGCCTCTCCTCATCACTTGCAATCACATGCTAGTTATTAACCAGACCTTTTATTAAAGATTCTGGTGTCTCACTTAGCAGTACAGCATGATTTTAGGTTTATAGCTCTTTGTCTATTTCCAAGAATATCTTACTGGCCTAATGCACAAAGCTACTTAAACCTTAAAATGAAGTCATCTCTGCTGCAGAATACAGCTTGCTAATTAACCCTTCACAGCATAAGCACCAGCACAGCCCAATGAAAGGGCAGAGGGCTTTTAGGGAGATAACAGGAGGGACCAGATCATGAGTTTGCCTTGACATCAGAGCTAAAGGAGCCAAGCTCTATCACTGAAAGCAAGCAAACATTAGACAAAGATGCTCCCACACAAATAAATTAAATTTGGATATTAAGTGCAGCCCCACTCTGCAAAGCAGCTCTATAAAAATGTCATTGTGGGACTTCCTGTTTATTGTCTCTTAGGCTCCAAATGAAATCCATCCCAGCAAAAAAAGCTGTTTACTTGAATGCAGGTTCTCCTCCCTCATCCACCAGCTCTAAAACAAAGGTCCAACTCTACATCCCCAAACCTTATGCAACATCCTGGCTTTTGGGATATCCACATAGCCAGAACTTGTTAATCTGCTTTCTTGCCCTACACTGGATCCATACTTCTCCTTCACCATCTGCCTTTCCCATGGGTCACTGTGTCCCGCAGGCACTGCTGCTGTGGCTACAGGGGAGTATGGGGAGCAAGCACAGGCCTTATCTTGAGCAATAAACCAGCTACTCACTTTTTTACCTGTGACCTGGAGTAAAGCCTACTTACCTTCATTGCTGGGATTTTCCAGAAGAGCCTAAGAGAACCAGCTCTGTGCACTACAGGCATTCAAACGCAAATGAGTACTTGATTTCCTACAGCATTTTTAACCCTCCCAGCCTGCATCAACTAACAGCCCAATCCTGACCCTTTAAAGGAAGCAAATACACAACAACTGGTGCTGGCTTTCCACAGTGTCTTTTGAGAGCTAAACCACACTTTAAAGCACTTTGATGATGACCACACACTAATTTGTCCTGAGAACAAAGAGAGAGCACTCCCCTCCAAAACAGGAGAAATATCTGCTTTGCTTCAAACTTGTTCATTTCGAGATTTTTAATTTTAATTTGCCTGTTAAACCTCATCCAGGTCTAAGGGTGAACAGTGCACATCCCCAGGAAAAAAAAAAGGGACTTGATTAGGTCAGTTTTGTCCTGTAGCACATGGGACCTCCAGCTGAAAGAGGTGACTGTGTGAATTTATGGATGCACTGTATCAGTAAAGGAGAAGCAGGCACATTTTGAGCAATGCCTGTGCATACCTTGGGAGAACTGCTCCTTGCTTATAGCTGTCATGCTGGGGAAACAGGTAATTACTTTTCCAGGTAATCAGCTTTCAAGACCCCAGGGCTTGTGATCCAAAGCGGACCAAAAGAAGAGGAAGATGTCTTCCAAAACAGCAGGAGTCAGATACAGAAAACAAAAACCATACAAAAAGTACCTAGCCACTTTAGTGAGGCTGAAAAATAGTTAAAAACTTTGAACATAAAATCATGCCAGTACCAATTTGGGTACCACTGCAGCAAAGCATAAAATATACGGTGCGACTGGCCAGGAGAAATGGCGAGATGAAGCCAGGTGAAGAGGGGAAGAAAGGGTTGGATAATGTAATCTTGCCTGCTGAGAGCCCAGAGCAGTCCCTAACGATCTGTCCTGAGCAGTCCGCTGGATTTGCTGCTCTGGGCTGACCTGAAGAGCATAGGAGGGGCGGTAGGACAGGGCTGCTCTCGCAGGAATCTTGCTTGCCCTCTGCCGGGTGCCCGGAGCTCGGCGAGCGCAGCCGCGTACCAAGAGCACCAGGGTTAAAGTCAGCTCTTCTCCAGCCCACTGCTGCATTTCTGCAGAGCTCATGCACTGGGAACCGCAAGGGGAAGGAGTAGGGAAAAGATGAACTTAAGGCATGGCACAGCTAGAAATTGCAACGCATACAGGAAGGGATGGTGTGGAAGTTAAAAGAAGGAACAAACATCTTCCTCTGGTTACATGTACCTCTCTGAATTGCCCAATGTCTCAACAAAACAAGCTTTTTCTAGCTCAGATTATCAAGATTTGGGTTTCTGCCTTCCTGAAGGAGAGTAACACTGCTTTTTAGTTCTGTGTAACATGCCTGGAAGAGCAAGAGGTGAATGTCAAGAGGGTGTAACATGCCTGGAAGAGTGAGAGGTGGATGTCAAGAGGGTGCTACCATCCTTCTGTCCAAGCGGGACTGCACTGTCCCATGCAGAGGAGATGGGGGCACAGCTGTGCTATGAGAAGACATCCAGCCTCCAAATTCCTCCTGTGTCCTGGTTTAAGATGGCATAGCGTTAATTTTCTTCTTAGTAGCTGGTACAGTGCTGTGGTTTGGGATTTAGTATGAGGATAATGTCGATAACTCACCGATGTTTTAGTTGTTGCTAAGTAGCACTTACTCAAAGTCAAGGGCTTTTCAGTTTCTCATCTCTGCCAGTGAGAAGGGGCACAAGACAGTGGGAGGGAATAGAGACAGGACATCCAATCCAAACTAGCCAAAGGGATATGCCATACCTACCAAAGAAATTCATGTTCAGAATATAGAATTTCATGCTCAGTATATAAAGGGATGGGGGGAGCTAGCCAGGAAGCACAGGTCTCTGCTTGGGGTGGGGTTGGGCTGGGCATCAGCCAGCAGGTGGTGAGGAATTGTAGTACATCACTTGGTTTTGGGAGGCTTATTTCTCTCTTTGTCGTGTCCCTTTTCATTAGTGTTGTTGTTATTATTACTTCATTAAAAGTGTTAAACTGTTCTCAACCCACTGGTTTTACTTTCTTTCCGATTCTCCTCCTTGTCCCACCGGGTGGGAAGGGAGTGAGCAAGTGGCTGCATGGTACTTACTTGTTGGCTGGAGTTAAACAGCAACATCCAGTCACTTAGCCACTGCAGAAACAGCCCTGAGCCCAGCGGCTTTTGTGGGCCAGCCCAACCAAGCAAAGCATACACACAAAAGATCTCCTAGGAAATAGCTTCTGCTTCTCTTAATTTCATGGGACAGGTTAGGGCAGGGAGCTGCATGGGAGCCAGCCAGGATTCCTGTATACACACACCACCAACAGCCTGCACATGAGCTGCCACGAGGCTTAAATCATGGTCTGTGAGAAAACATCAGCTTCCCTAGACAAACTGTTCACATAAAAAAGAGCCCAGTGGTAAGGACAAGCACCTGGAGAGGTTTGACAGCAAGCTCAGCATGATCCACATGGCACTGTGAAATCCTCCCAGTCAAGCAGAGCCTTTCTTAGGACACTGAGCAGATCCCTCGCTGCTAGTAATGCCCTGGAAAACCCACCCTGGTGTAGCAGAGACAGGACCCAACCATGTGGCTTCGTATAATCAACACTACTGCTTGCAAAATCACCACCACTGCCCTCTACATTCACTTTTCCCCCTCAAAAGCAAATAGATGCTTCCACTCCAGCATGACGGTAACTTCTCACATGAGGACAAAGGATGTCACTGCATGCACATTGCCATTTTGCCAATAAACACAGTCATTATTCAAAGAAGGGAAAAAGCACAGTATGAGGAGCTCAGTAAACCAGTCCACTACATTGGTCTGAACTGGGAAGAGCTGTGAGAGATCAGCCTGCCAAATGCTCCACTGGAGTCATTCCAGTTATCCAAGGCAGGCAAGATCATGCAGCTTGGCTAGGAGGGGAGTAACAGGCAGCTGGGCTTCCCCTCTGTCTAGGCTGATTTGGGTGGCATTGTTGCACTCTGTGGCTCTCCCCAGGCACCTGGCAGCATGGCAGTGGCCTCTGCTGTCTGCCTGCACAACCCAGCAGCCAGGATGGAGGAGGCTGTGTGCATGTTCCTGAGGAGAACCAGTCTGCAGCTGGGCCTGGGTGCTGAGATGCTCTGGCTGGGGATCAGGCCGTCTGACTGCAATATCTGTGCCCAGCTCTGAGAGCACAGGCAGACAAACCTGCTCCATCATTGCTCTGGCCATGCCCTGTTCTGTATGTAACTCATGGACCAGAGGGGACATGACTGCTCTACCTGAACTTGTCCACAGAATGGGACTCTTCTGCTAGCCACATTAGTCACACACGAACACATGCCTCACATACTGCCCAGAGCTCTGTAGCTGAGATCCAAGACTTGGTTCATGTGTTCTGGGTGATCAGAAACACTGCTCCAGTCCTGAGCAGACACCCAGCTCCTGAGCCCTTTAGCAGGTCAGAGTTTGGGTATCTGCTTTCAAACCCGCTCTTGATCTGGCAGCATGGCTGTCACAGCTAACTTGTGGCTGCCACAGTCTAGTGTCAGCCCAGAAAGTTTAACAGGGCTGTGCTTCACACTAGGACAATAAAGCCAACATCCTCTGGGACAGCATTGAACTGTCCCCAGAAAAGAACAGCTCTGCTGGTGTAAGCGGACTGGGGACTTCAGTAAGCTAGCTAAAGCCACTCACAAATCATATCACCCACCACCCCTGACCCACATAGCTCTGCGGGTAAAGTCTGTACCATTGCTCTGGCCAGAAATGTTAGACATAACAAATGTATTTTTAAAACAAGAGGGAGGAACATTTTTTCAGGCCTAGAGGGTAGAGGCTGTTGGCTTGAACTGCAGGAGAAAGTTCAAGGTCAAATGCTCCTGAATGCAAACTAGCTCCTCTGGTAATGCTTTGCAGCAGAGCCAAGTGTCAGTCCCCATTCTAACATCTTCCACAGAAGCACCTCTCTGCTTGGGGCACACACATACTTCTGAAAAATATCGGGCTGTAAATCAGTTCTGCTACAAACCAGTAAAGTCCTCAGGGCAAGGACAGTGTCCAAATAATACCTGAAAACCACACGACAGACAGTAGGGGGATGCTGCCTTTCTCACAGCAAGATGCAGGTGCTCTGGCCTATGCTTCTCATTCAGGATCCCAGCAGAAGGTTTGGGCTTATCAACTCTTACCACCTCTCTTGCAAGACTGGGACAGATGGACAAGCAGATCATACATCAGTGAAACAGATCACATTTAAAGCACCTCTGACTCTTCACCATGGCTTCATCCTACTAAGAAGCCAAACTGACCCTGGCTACCCTCAAGGGACACCTATCAAAAATCCCTTTCCAAACAGATTGCCCAAAGCCTCCATATTTGTAGTAGTTGCCCCAACCAACCAAAGGCCTATTTTGTGGATTGAGCTCCAGTCAGATGACAAAAGCAAGAGCTAACACCACACTGAAGTTCTACCTTGGGCCTCAGTGCCAACAGATATAGTTTCATGAGCTGGTTTTCTTGGGTTTTTTTTAAGTATCTTACTCTCCCCCTCATTGGAAGAGAAGCAAGTGGTTGAGCATAGGGAAGGAAGTGAGGAAGCCCACCCCACTCACAATGTTTTGTTGATCTCACCTATTTTCCCTAGCCTGAGACACAGAGGATACTGCACAAGTTAGTTCTATAAGACAAAGTTATCTCTTAAAATATGTTTAGTTGGGGATTTTGGTGAGCAGTATTTCCTGCAATGAAGCCGCCTGTTGTAGGTATGCTACCTCCCCTGAAGAAATGTCCTTGTGTATGGCAGATTAATCACTGCCTCCTGGGCACAGTGTTCCTTCATTTTTATTATAGTATTTTCAGGGAAAATACTGCATCAGGAAATTAGTTGGTCTGCAGATGCTAAAAAAAGTATCTTGTACAACTCAAAGCCATCAGCATGGTCATTTTTCTGCTCTACCCATTCTCAGTTCCCTGCCACCCCTAAAAACGACTGAGGAAGGTGCATAGTAGAGGCGCTGCAATTTTCTCCTGAGGTCTTTACATGCTCTTTAATTCAGATGAATCCTCAACAGAATATTTTTCATGTGCCTGTCCAATAGCAGTCTACCATTCAAGAGCTCACCTGTGACTTCAAAACACTCATTAACTGCTTTCTTTATAGTACCCCTCACTGCATAGGTGTCCCTCATACTTCCCAAAGGCTTTGGGGAGGCAGTCACCCTGGGGTGGCACTTGGCAGGCTCTGGGCAAGGCTGGGCAGAGCCCCACAGCAGGAAGGGGAAGCTCTAGACATCTCACAGGAGCACACTGTCAGCGCAGCAGCATGCCAGAGTCTGACCTTCAACTGCAAACAAGAAAATCCCATAACAGACACTGTGCCACAAACATCTGTGCTCTTGCTGCAGCCAGGTGGAATTACTGTAATGGGCTGCTAATTAGCCTACCCCTGAAACCCGTCCAGGGGCAGCAGTGCTGGGGATTGTGCAGTACAAGAGAAACAGTGGTTGTACTTTCTAATGTGCTCCCCATCTGGGCAGCCCCCACCCGGGCTTTCAGTGGGTCACCTTCAGGCCTCTCAGATCAGCCACAGTCACCCCATCTCCAATGAGGCCCTTCATTCCAGGTCTCTCCACTTGAAGGAGATCTGATGTGCTGATCCATCCTCCAGGCTGCCATAGGGACCCACTAGTGGCTGGCTGGTCCACAGGGAACAGGTTCTCCCCTTGACAGCTCACCTTGCCCTACAGACATAGCAGAGATCTCCTTTTGCTGGTGGCCGGTGATGAAAGGGCTGCTCCTGGTGCCAGGTTCTCCTCTGCTGCCTGGCTGTATGCTGGGACATGCCGGCTTCATATCCAAATTTTTCAAATAGTTTGCTTTGTGGTTTTTCATGCAGAGCTCAAGATATTTTGCAAAAGGCACCTTATAAATTGACTCAATAAATACACATAAAACATCATGTTTAATCCTTCCTTTCGCATTCTTCTTTTCATTATTGAAACGTCCCCAACCAACCGACTCCTTCCCCACCCTGTGTTTAGGCTGGTCCCATCCAACTTGAAATACTTTTGGCTTCTACAGGAAGACTGGAAAATGACTATTTTATTTTAAGGAAGCTTGTTTTGGAGTAAAGTCAGGCCTTGTAAATGGTCAAAGCAAAGAATGGCTGTAAGACTATCACATCAGGTGCACAAATAATGACAGCACTGTGGTGTTTTCACACCAAGGGGCCCAGTACCCTACAACAAGATCTCCATGTACCAGACCTTCCTAATTGGGACACCTCAAATGGGAAAAAGTGCATACAAAATATGAAAAAATTCCCAGGGATAGAGGCTAAAGGACACCCAGACATGGGTTGGGCAGTGTGGGTACAGCCTTGGGACAGGCAGGACTTGCCCACACCAGTGGTGGGACTGTTCCCCTTGTATGGCACAAAAAGGTGCCTGATTGCAGTGAATGACTTCTCAAAGGTGAGCTCAGCTCCTCCAGAAAACAGGTCAGGTGGGCACTGGTCTGGAATTAACTTTAGAGGAAGATCCATCAAACCTGCTTTGGTTTCCTTGTCACCCGGGTTTTCGCATCATCTCCAGCACCAGGGATGCTCAGCCACCCAACTGCTCTCATCTGCCTTCCAGCCCAGCTCTGCTCAGCACCAATGGACCATGTCTGGGCCCTCTATGCATTAAAGAGGCAATGGGACAAGCCAATAAGGAGAAGCAAAGGTCAATTGTAATGACAGCAGTTTAGCCTGCACTGGCCCATGCTCTGTACCTCATAGGATTCCTCCAGCAGCTGAGAGATGGAGGGAGACAGCAAAATACCAGAAGAGCATTTTGTACGTGTTAATTTTGCACCAGTTAATACTTGAGTATTTAAGACTTCCCCTGCTACCAGGTGACAGAGCCTCATCTGAAAAATGAAAATTAAGCTTGATTACCTGCATCACAGATAGAGGGCACAGTGGGAGACTTATGGCATTCATAGAGGCAGGAGGGCACCCTCATTCTACATGACAAATCTCAGAGGACGACACAATATCCATGTTCTTTAAAAAGCACAAAGCTCCCATATAGGGTCCCATCAGCCAGGAAGTCTGAGCAGCTGAGAGATCACAGTAGCCCAGATTTTGTTCCTAGAGCCCTAACCCTGGGGTTTAACTTTCTTAAGATTCCTTTGAGGATCACAATGTTCTGGCCAAGAGACCTTTGGGACCTCTTGGGTAAACGTGGGCATTTCTTGTATTCATTACCAGCCTCTGGCTGCATTAATACCTTAGCTATTTCATCACAGGCCTCTCATGCCTGTTAATATGTCTTTTGGACTCATTTCAGCCCGCAAGCCTCTCAGTACCACAGTTTTGTTGAACAGCTTTGTCCTTTTTCAGAAGGAGCTGAGCACTGTGGTCTGGAGGTTAAAGCCCTGGGGGCCTGAGCTTGGGACAGCTGGCCTCCATCCCTGGCTCACTGCAGCCTGGGCACCCCATTCACCCTTTCCATACCTCTGAGCCTGATGGAGAAAACCCAGCAGCAGTGGGGTGACCTTTCCTGCGGTGTTTGTGAGAGCAGGCATTACATGTGCACAGCGCAATGCTCTCACTTCGTTGCTGATAACCCCAAAATACCATGGCAGCAGTGAGACCAGGCATGATGCTGGCTCAGACAGCCACATCCAACACTGGTGAAGCTTTACTTGAAAGCCTGAAGGGAAGATCAAGCTGTTTTGTCCAGTAAATAAAGGGATAAATCCAGCTTTTCACACAACTCTAATTGTTTAAAGATAGCCACAGGCCCAAATGGAACTTTGTCCTCAAGGTCTAAAAGGAGAAAGACTTGCGAGCACTTTGTCATGGGATTTTTCTGGATTTTTCCTTTCAGAAATAGTTTGATCCAGGGGTCAGGGAGAGCTTGCAAGCAGAGCCAGAGAGAGCAAACCCAGGTCCATGTTCTCAACAAAAACCAAGCCTTAAGAAATGGGCATGGCGACAATCTTCAATGCCTTCTCTAGGATGAAGATGCACAGAGAAGATGAGGACCACAGCGCAGTCCCTGATCCATGCATTCCTGGTGGCCTCTCTCCCAGGATGACCATCCTCACTCTCTTTCCCTTGGAGGTGCAGAAAAACCGGAGCTCATGTGCAACCTGGAGTTTCTCACCTCTGTGAGGGCCCAGACTCCAAGGCTTGAGTCACAGGAGTTGGCAACTAAATGATGTGGGCTGGCCAGCTTGGACTGGCAAGGCTGTGGCGCTGCCACCAGCCTGTTTGAGAAGCACGCTCCAGGCAGCTGGCTCTGGTGCCACCTAAGCATGGAGGCTTTCTTCTTCTTTAAGGCTTCTAACAGTGGTTTAATGAACGAGCTGGTCAGAAAGAAAGATTGTTAGAATGTTGTTCCTTTCCAATGTTAAAAGATTTCATTATCCTCAACCTCTTTTTCACATGTTTCTCAGGTTTAGGATGAAGAAATAAAACCTCCAAGGCTTCCAGTAAAGGCCCATAAATATGTTTTTAAAAGAAAATAACCTCATGGTTGGGGTTATTTGGTCAGTTTCCCATGACAAATCTAGGGAAAAAATCCTCAGCAAGACATGCCCTGTTGAAATGCTCCATTTCACAAAAAGAACTAGTTTTCACCGTAGAAAAACAACTTCTGTAAGAAAATTAGAAGCACGTCTGAAGAGATAGTTCATACAGGTTTGGTTCAATAAGAGTGACTGGATGGGGTATTCTTATATTCACACCCTGACACACTCTTTCTGAAACTGCCAGTAAAGGAACCCGCACCCTATAACCAGGTAACTAAATGAGATTGACACATCTTTGCTCTTTTCATTATAGACAGGGATTTGTTGTTCTTGAAGGCCTTAATTTATAGTGTTCAACAGCTTAACAATTTCCTCACCCCTTCTGCTCATTAATTGCATCAGGGAAAGGAATGCATTTGATTTATATCCATCTACATCAAAAACCACTGCGAGTGACAATTTTTAATAGGAACAATGTATTCAGCAAGAAGAGAAATGTCACAGTGCTTTCTAGCATGACAATAAACTGATAGGTCTCGGAATTTTTAAAGCAGGGATAAGGTAAATTAATTCAAATTGTTCTTTCTTGTGCCAAGTCTGAAGCTGATGCCTTGATAAATCTACTATAGAAGTGCAAATTGGTGAGGGAGAAGCAATGAAAGATATGAACGTGTCACTTCCCTGCTGCTCCAGACAGGATCTCAAACCATCTTGTCTGAAACAGCTGGATTCATGGCACACACATACTACCCAAAGAGAAATCCGTGAAGAAAGTCTTCCACCATGATTCACCCAAATATCCCTTTTGCCCTCAGCTCCCTTCACCCTTCCAGGGAGCAAGTACAGGTCTCTCTCAACTGTAAACTGCAAGCGGTGACTTCAAGGACCTTACCTATGGGCAGGAGAGTGAAGAAGGAGAAGCTGGAAAGGATATTGTCACTTCTGCAGGCAGGTATGCAGATGCAGATAAACTGGCTTATTGCTATCCAAAATGTACAGCATCTCTTTGAAAGAACTAGCTGACTATGCTCGTGCCTATAGGCAAGCCCACAGGATACCCAGATCTGCCTGTGTTTCTTCCCATGAATGCTGCTGTGCAGGTCTGATCAGTGCAGACACTTCCACACCGGTGGCTCTGGAAACTTTATTCATTTTGCCTAGAGGAGAAGCTGGCCAACTGAGCTTCCTGCCTGAAGCTTCAGATCAAACAGGAGTGTAGAAAGAGAAGCCTGTCTTTTACCAGTGCCCTCTGCAGACAAGTTTGTTGAGCTGAGCTTTGGAGCTGTGGCCGAAGCATATGGGAATGAAAATGACTGAGAACAAAAGATGGATGGGGACAACAAATTCAGAGATGTATCTTAAAATATGAAAGTGTGACATAAGCCATTCAGCCCATCAATGACACAACTCCAGGGTGACTTGGTTGAGGCAATGAGTATGCACATAGAGAAGAAAACAGATAGATGGGGACTTTTCAGCCTGACAGGCTGCAGCATAATGCAATCATGGTATAGCAGCAAAATTGGCCAAATTCAGTAGAGAAATAAGCTTGGTAGAAGAGATTGCCCAATGGCACCATGCACCAGTTGTGTTGGCTTCCCCACCACTGCCAATTAAGAAGAGTGGGTGGACATTTCCATAAGAGACCTGCTCTTGCAGTCCTGAAAACTAGCACTAGGACTGTTCAGGATACTGGATGATCAGAATCCCCTTCATCTTACCTGAGCCACTGTTCAGCCAACTGCTGTGGACTAGCTGAGATGAGCAAGGCAATCAGTTCATGAGAATGAGTTGATGACCTACATTGGGAGAGGACTCTGCTTCAGCACTGGGCTCCTGAACAATGCAGCTTGCTGGCGGATATTTCTCTCCCTCTCCCTAATCCATCAGCTCAGAAACCATCCAGAAGACACCAAAACCATCACTCAGTCTGAAGTCTTGCACAAAACAGACCACAGAGCCTGCCCCAGTAATTCCTGCATGAATACACTGCAGTCCTCCTGAGCCACTGGGAATACAGGGCTGGAAACAATAGCTTTGGAAAAACAAATCAAACTTATTAAAAAAAAAAAAAAGGGGGTGCAATAAAAGTCATGATGAGTCAAGGAGGTAATTATGTGTGATAGCAGGGTTTCTTTGGCTGGGGACCAGTAAAAGACACTGTCTGTGTGCAACCCCTGGGATATGCATGACAGTGCAGTTTGTGCTGCAGAGAATTAAAAGCCTTCAAACAGAAAAAAGGTGAGGGAAAAGGCAGCAATCTGAGATGGGGCCAGGTATAACTCAGACACGAACAAGTCATTAAGCTAATGTCTCTCAGCTAATTGCACACACGGAGACATATCCTGCAAGGAAAACAGCCTGAGAAACAGCCTAGTGGAATGGACATTAAACAAATGCATTAAGCAGGAGAACAGTAATCCTTTTTCAGTGCCAGCAGGGTGTGAGGCATTTCTCATCCACAGGACCGCAGCCATTCAGTCACACTCAGCCCACGGGAATCCCACAGAAGCAAGAAGCTGCAAGAAGCTACAAGCCCCCCCATCGTCACTTCGTGTACAAAGGCTCAGGGCAAAGAGGAAGAGATCTGGCTGATGATACATTTGTGCTGTTAAACATACCTCCCTGGAAAGAACTGCAAGCTCCTCGTTTAGGTTTAGTAATAAAATCATGAAATGGGAGCAGAGGAAGGAGGCCAAGACTTCTGGGTATTGTTTGCAGCTCTGCCCATGTTTGCTCAGTGATTCAACCTGGTGTTATTGGGTCTTTTAGAAAGAGGCCATGAGTCATCCACACCATTGGTTCCTTCCCTCTCTAGAAACCCCTCAGTCCAGGAGGGTGAACATGGGGGAACAGCATTTTTCTTGATGAAACTGTTCAGCCTCCCGGGTTCCCCCATCTTTTCTCATCTGTAAACCTCAAGCTCCTCCAAGCAGGAACAGAGGATGGATACCCCAATGCCCTCAGATGTCAGTGCTTGAAAAGTAGGACCTGCTGGTTTTTGAAGCCAAAGCCAGAAGGGACATCAGGAGGACAGTTTGCTTTCACTCCTCCAGTATCAGCTCTGAGACACTTCTGACAAGAAGTCCAAGTTGTAACTTCCAGAGATGACGTTATTACCACCTCACTTCATCACTGCGGCCTTCCTTACTGCAGGGAAGTTGTTCCTATTGCAGAACTGTGTAAATTTTCACCTGGAAAGTTGCTCCAGAGGTCTCTGCTCCAGCCCCAACCAGATCTACTTGATTAGATGTTGTCCAACCAACACCTAACCAGTATCTCTCTTGCTGCAGTTTCAACCATTACTGATGAGGTCTGCTATGGATACAGAGGTCTGATGAGACCCATTCACCTTACAGCAACATGTGTCTATTTAAAAAAATGCTTTCAAAAAGCCTTTCCTTCTTCAGATCCTTCACCCTTTCTGCATAGATCTTAACACCACTGATCTTTTATGCCTCCTCCCACAGACAAGTGCTAATCTCCAGCCACACAGATCCAGAAGCTGCCAAATTCATGAAGACTACTGTGACTGTAAATGGGAAGAGTTAGAAGCATGTGCCTTCCCACATGGGGAGAGAAGACAGAGAAAAGTAGGAAGAGCAGAAACAGCTGAACACCAACTTTCCCTTGGGCCACTTCTCATGTCTCTGACAACCTCTAGCATGAAGATGCATAAAACCCCCAAGCGCTCACTTCAGTTGTTGATAGCTGCTGTACTTCTTGCTGTGCCTGCTCTTGTAGTCCTGAAACCTAGCACTAGGACTATTCAGGATACTGTTGCATGCCCCAGTTCTTCCCCAGCAGTAGCAGCATGAAAAAGTGGAAAACCAAACTCACAAGACATTACAGTTACTGTTTTCTTATAGGGTCCTCCTAAAACACCCTCCCCCCAGAAGAAAGCTGGTTTGTGCCATGAACAGACCAAACACAGTCCAACTGCTGACCAGCAGACTGGGACTGGGAGGAGAGGCTTATTGTGAGATGTGTTCATTAAGGTCCAGAAAAGTTAGGACCAGGTCTCCCTTGGCTCTAAGTTCACTCTTAGGTATCCTCTACTTTGCAAATCCCTTCACTGAATCAACCTGTCTTTGTACTGTCCTGGAAGCTCTGCATCCTTCGTTGCCTGTCACCATGCCCCGGAGCATTTGTCACCTTCAAAACCACCAGAAAAACCATAATTTGACTTCTCTTCAACCAGCTCTGCATTCTCCCCATGTCCTCCTGCTCAAACACACATGCATTTTTAGGGCTGAGAAACTCCAGTCAAACAGTAGGTGCTTTGGGAGAACAGAGCTTTATAACGAGAGGGCCTTGCCATGTTAACTAGAGGCACCTGCTAGCCAACAACCCAGCCTCTGAATGTGCAAGGAATTTTGACCTCACATAGTGAAATTTCCTAGAACATTAAACCTTTGTTGTTGTTGTTTTTGTTGTCGTCGTTTCTTTGGCGCTCTCTTGCTTTTCAATTTTCCACTTGGCAACTGGGTTGAAATGATGCAAGGAAGTAGCCACTGCTTAACTGCAAATTATTAATTAGATGCCAAGGAGTCTGTGCATGACTGCACACAGGGCAAGGGGGGCTGTGTCCTACATTACAAAATCAACAGGCTGGCTTGGCATTGCTTTTCTGCCCAGAGATATAATTTAGCAGCTAGTCTCCATTTGCCCCAAAACCAATTCCTGAAAGAGAAGGCACTTGCACGTCTATTGAGAAGGAGAGGGGGAGGGAATAAAAACCACAACAAAACCAACAAAAAACTCACCCTTGGTGACCAAGGGCTGATCCTTTAGCTGTTGAAACTCTTTCCTAAGAGCCTCAATCACTGTTAAAACAAATACTAATTGTTCTAAGCTAGGGGCTGGCTATAAATAGCCTGACTGAAGACACTGCGCTGTAAAACACCAATTTGGTGACATTGAGAAAGACTCCAGGTACTTCGGGCTCCCCAGGTCTCGGAGTTTTCCTAAGACTGATTGCCACCGCAGAGGGAGCTGACACCTCTCTGCTGAGACAGCGTATCTGCCCACACGCGTCCTCCCAGGCTGATGCAGCGCAACTGAAAGGAGGTTTGCACAAGCCAGGGCTGAAGGCGCTGCGGTTTTTGGTGCTGTACGTACACTTTGCCCTAGACACGTCTCTGCTCAGAGGACCTCATAGTTTAAATACTGGAGACCAAGAAACCTCCCGGGGGGGGGGGGTAAGGGTGAGAGCGGGGGATCTGTTCAATGGGTAATTACCCTCATTGTTAAAAATTAACAACAAAACAATAATCATAGACAGCCGAGCCTTTAGTGCCTTTTATAGCAACATTCCCACAGCTCCGCAAGAGACATTGTTTGGGATTCACAAATAAATTTTCACCCCAATTCAGGATAAATCCTTAGTCGACTGTTTGAGATGCTTTCCCAACAGGGAACAGCCACTTCCCATATTACTCTCCTCATGGTATACCTTCCTGACATGCATATCCTGGGCAGCAGGGCTGAGGGACTTCAATGCTTGTAGGAGCCAGGCTCCAGAATGTGCTTATGCACCAAAGTTGCTGTATCCTTCATTTTCTGGGTGTTTTTACTCACAGCATTGCCTGGCCTTGGCATTGACAGACAGCACCCTCGGAAAGGTTTGCTGGTGGAGGATGGACAGGGCAAAGGGAGGCTCAAGGAGAAGTGTAAGCGTGTAAAAACTGTAGCCAGCTCATCTTCAAGAGGTGACCAAAAGATGAGCTTAAACTGATGAAACAACCTCAGATCCTCCAAGCCAACCTGGTAACCTTGCAGACTGCGCAGGTCTGACAGGAAGGGTAGAGGGAGTTTGGTCAGCTGTAATGATGTGCATCCTTGTAGCCAAAAGAGCATGCTTGGCTTGGGAGTGCTCCGAGTGCCAAATCCTGAGTGGTCTTGGCACTGTCATTTGAAGGCAGACCTCAGCTGCACTCTGTTCATTTCAGGCTTGGGTGTCCCCCCACTTCACCACCCATAACAATTCATATTTCCTATGCTGGGAAGTGCTAACCAAGATCGGGGTGAGGGTTGCAAGAGGCAAGAAAACCCTTCCGCAGCTCCCCTAGGCACTGCTGCTGATCACAGTGTGACATGAAACCAAAGCAGAATGTTGCAAACATCACATAGGTCCTGTCAGAGTTAGCAGGAACAGACAGTGCTCAGTCCTTGCCATGAGAATCAGAAAGTGTCAGTAGTCCAGACCAAAAAACATCCCTGGGGAATCTACTCCAGTGGTTAATCACCATCACCCTTAAAAATTAATAGCAAAACAATAATAGTAGCTGTACTTTTCCTGCCTTTTATAGCAATGTTCCCACAGCACAGTGAGGGACATTGTTTTGGGTTCAAAACCAGCTTTAGGACACATTCGTGTCTTCATCTCTTTTTCCATAGCCTACCACTCACCTGCTTGGACTCCATTTACCAGACAGCAGCCAGCCTGGCAGTTTCATTGCCATAAAACAAACCAGCCATCAGAAAAGCACATGGACTGCATTGGGTTTGTTTGGCAAAGTTTTGGTAGGAGGGGGCTACAGGAGTGGCTTCTGTGAGAAGCTGCCAGAAGCTTCCCCCATGTCTGACAGCAGTGCCAGCCAGCTCCAAGATAGACACACTGCTGGCCCAGGCTGAGCCCATCAGCAACGGGGGTAGCGCCTCAGGGATGACATAATTAAGAAATGGGAGGGAAGAGGGAACTCTGTGCAATAGCAATTGCAGCCAGAGAGAGGAGTGATAATATGTGATAGAAACAGCTCTACATACATGAGGTGAATGAACAAGGAGGACAGCAGGTGTCCCTGGTGCCAGATCAGATTCCCCTGCAGCCCGTGATGCAGACCATGGTGAGGGAGGTTGTACCCTTGCAAGGCCATAGAGAACCCCACACTGGAAGAGGGGGATGCTCAAAGGAGGCTGTGACCCCATGCATCAGGCTCCTGGCAGGACCTGTGGCCCCATGGAGAGATGAGCACATGCTGGAGCAGGTTTGCTGCAGGACTTGTGACCCCATGGGGGATCCATGTTGGAGCAGTTCATGGAGAACTGCAGCCTGTGGGATGGACTCATGCTGGAGAAGTTTGTGGAAAACTGTCTCCTGTGGGAGAGACTCCTCACTGGTGCAGGGGAAGAGTGTGAGAAGTCATTTCCTGAGGAAGAAGGAGCAACAGAAATGTCTGTGATGAACTGACCACAACCCGCATTCCCCATCCTCCTGTTTCACTGGTAAGGAGGAGGTAGAGAATTTGGGAATAAAAACAAGCCTGGGAAGGAGGGAGGGGTAGAGGGAAGATGTTTTTAAGATTTAGTTTTATTTCTCATTAACCTACTCTGATTGGATTGGTAATAAATTAAACTAATTTCCCCAAGTTGAGTCTGTTTTGCCTGTGATGGTATTTGCTGAGTGATCCCTCCCTGACCTTATCTAAACCCATAAGCTTTTCATTTTATTTTCTCTCTGCCTCTCCAGTTAAGGAGAGGAGTGATAGAGCAGCTTTGGTGGGCACCTGATGTCCAGCCAGTGTCCAGATCCCATCACACAGACACATACAGTAAGCTTGGTCCTAGCCTGGGTGAAGCTTAGCATTCCTTCACATTCTGGGTTGTGGAAAGAATTGCTCAAACCAGGCTCATAGCAACCTTTTAGACGTCATGCTCAAAGTTATGTAAAATATTTTCCCTGCCTTGGTAGCTGGCAAACTTCATTTTATAAGACAAATGGAATTTATTAATGCAAAATATTTATCAAGTCTTTGTACTTTTTTTCCAGGGGACTAGAGAGGTTGACCAGGAGTCTTTCATCTTTCGTTAGCTTCTGAATGTTAAAAATGCAGCAGATTTAGAGCAAGACTACAAGCCAGAGTCTCTCATTTCCATTCAACCCTTTTTTCTGCAAGAGATGGCAAGTTTTCGCTTTGACAAAGGTATCTTCTTGCAAGATGGCAGGGAACGTATTCTCAAAGGCTTGGGTGATATCCATCTTAGAGATGAACAACAGAGGTAAAAGGCAGTGTGCGTGGTTCTCTGTGCTTATATCTCCACAGATGCCTCAGGGCCCTCACGTCATCCAAGAGGGTGCCTGTAAAGTGAGAACACACCAAAAAAGGAAGGGAAATATTGGGAAAGGGGAAGACGGTACATCAGCCAGGTAAAGTAGCCAGATCCCCACATCAACCACTCTGATCACTGACCTCCACCCTTCAGAAACAAAAGAAGTAACGTAACTGGCAGCAATACCACTGTGTCTAATGCCTTGGATTCTCCAGGTCAGCAATGAGAAATGACTTATCAGTGTTTAAGATCCATGTTGCAAAAACCATCACTGTCTTAAGCTGCTATGCACTGATTCAGTAATAACCCAAACCGAAGCTCTTGGCAACTGCCAGGCTGCTGATGGTCTTGGATCACAAATGAGTTTCTTTAGGCTTTCACATCTGTCTGATTGTTTATCATCATCTATCTTTTCCTCTGACTGTTTCTTTCTTCATTTTGATAGCTACCAGTATAGCCTACAACTGAGGACCATAAGGACTATCACATTTTTGTCAGAGATGGGCCTACTTCAGAATAAACACCTCTGCTTGCTAGAGGAAGTTGCATGTATTTCTTATTCCTCATGCACAAAGAATACGCCTTCAGCTGACTTAGGTTAAAAATAAGTTGGTTAATGCCAGATAATTTATCTGTTCCACTTCTTATCTTGCATTACTTCAGTTTACTCTGCATTTAAGGTTTTTTTTAATGTTCCCTTTACATATTTGCCTTTTAATCTCAAACCCAATCTACTACAGTACAAAGTTTCAAACCCAACAACTTGACTGGAAAGAGACGTGATTGATAGAGACCAACATCTTGTCTTCAAGCAATCAATTTAGACTCACAGGTGGGATATTGGAGACAATCTTGCCTTGCACCAAGGCTTTTCCCTTCAAAGGGGAGGCCCAGTAGTAGGTAGTGACTTGTAAGAACTATGTTCACTGACAAAGGCAAGTGTGCTCTTGGTCTGTTGCTTAGCATCTACCATGAAATCATACTTATTTGGAGGAATTGTGCTGCCTCTCTACACTTTAAGAACTAGTGCAATTCCAGAATTGCCTGAAGGGAAGAGCAAAGCATCAACTTGCAGGACATTTGTCTCAGGGTGGGCAAGGGCTTCAGAATAAAATGTTCCTCTTGCAATATGAGATTCAATCAAACAAATGGAGAGGGGCCACAGAGCAAATTCCTGAAACCAAAGTCACAAGTTATAAATAAATCTTCCTTGGTGTGGACAGAAGTCCCTTAGGAAAAGCCCACTGATTCACGGCTGAAAATGCTCCAGTTTGGTGAATAAAATGGCAAAAAGAAGTTATTATTAACATGAGAGCTACCAGGTCCAGGAGAAGCAGTTCTCTGCTTTTCAGATTAGTGGGCCCATTTGACAGGAGTGGGCCAAAGTCACAACAGTCTGAGCAGAGAGAGTGTGAACAAGAAGCACCTTAGTGGAAAAGTGGGGAGTCATCACTTGGCCTGGACTACTCTTCCAGTAGTCTCAAGTATGGCCTCTTCTGTGACAAAGCCTGCTCTTGGGTTTCCAGCCCTCTTGCTTATCACTTTAATGTGATAAATGCAGGCTCTGTGGCCCCACAGCTTACCTTCCTCTGCAACAGCTTCCCTGCAACTCCTGCTGAGCTCTTTCCATGAAAAGCAGATAGGACTTAGCATAGGGAGGAAAACTACATCCCAACTCGAACACAAACACTTGCTCTCAAGATGTGCCCATCAGATGATAGGAGGCCAGGAGAGCATGTCGGAGGCAAAGCCCAGGAAACCTTTTACAGAATTCACAGTTTAAAAGGCCAGGACAAAGCCTCAGGTGGTGTAATCTAGCAATACTGAGTGAGGAATTGCAGAGAAACAAGAAACCTGGGCAAGCTCTCCCTCTGCTGCCACAGGGGCATGGGGCTCTTCCCCTGACTATGTACCAGGATACTTGCGCACTTTCCCATAGTGGCTGCTCACACTCTGGGCCAGGAGGTGAGTAAGAAAGGACGAGAGAAGAAACAAGAGGTGGGCAAAGGTCAAGGGAAAGCTGGGAAAGCTGGCTCTCCAAATGCTTATGCAAGATTGTCTAGTGAAGCTCAAAGGTGGTTTGTAGCCTGACATATCAATGGATGCCAGAGTCCTGGGAGGATTTCTTTAGGGAGACATTGGGGTTTCAGCTACGCTGCGCTGGTTTCTCCTGGCTTATTTTGCCTTGACAGTTTCAGACGCTAGAACAGCACTGCCCTTTGCCTGGGGCAGAGGGAGAGAAGCAGCCCAGGCCTAAAGTTCTAATCTGCAGCTCAGCTTTTCCCTGCCTGGCTGTAGGAACCAGCTCCAGGATCGGTTCTACAATGGCATAAGCACTGGGGGGAAACAAAAGGGCAGCACACAGCCTCATTCACTTGCTAATAGGCTACTGAAAGAGAGACATTAAATCTACTATTGCAGTGAGAGGATGCAGTCCAACTTGCTAAGAACAGAGGAAAAAAGCAAGACAGGGCAAGGGAGGAGAAGAAATAAATTAGGTTTTCAAGAAGCACCCCAAAATCCATGCTTCCAACTCAACAGGAGCCCCAGGAGGCTGAGCAGGGCAGTGACACCAAACTGATGAACACCAAAGAGGCACTTTTTTCAGCTCCAGTTAGAAAAAAACATTTGTCGCAGAGCTGCCATAGTTCATATGCTCAGAGCAACAGTGTGCAGAAAGGAGAAGGGTTCAGGTTTTTTGGGAAGGGAGGTGGAAAAAAAAAAGAAAGAGCACAAACCGTGCACTGGGAAAGCCACACCGATGAGCTTGTTAACATTTGAAGAGACTGCTTGGCGTGATTCCTTACACAGATTCCTGCCAAGAATTTGCAAGAGGAAAGTATATTTAGCAATCCAAAGCATGCCAAAGCCTTGTCAAGAGAGAAAAAAAAAAAAAAAGTTTTGAATATGCGGAATAGCAATTAGACATTTTCTAAGCAGCCATTTTCAAAATGCATCCAGGCATCTAACAAGGGCACCTGAGGCATATCCACAACTCCTCCACACTCCATGCCTACAAAGACATCCACTAAGGACCAAATTCTCTGAGGAGGGATATGTTACCGATGGCAACTGCCCGTTTCCAGAACACTGGGGCTGGTTTCAAGCTGACTGTTTTCTGTGCCCCTGAGCCACTGTAAATGCAGTCTCATGCCAGTGCATATCATTTTGTAGCATTCTTTATAAGGAATCATTTCTCTATAGCTGGGAAATGGAGAGGTTTTGCCTGCCCACTTCTTTCATGGGAGCTGGACCAGCTCTGCAATGCTCTGTGTCCCCAAGTGAAGCTGCTGAGCAGCCAGGTGAGATGAGCAACAGGTGGAAGCTAGGACAATATCACATTGTGACCTGCAGCCTGTTGAAGTGATGCTCACATTATATTCTAGCTCTGTCCAATTATCTCATTGTCCTGTGCTCTGAGCTGCAAAGCTATCAATAAATCTCATCACTAAAGCTCCTTTCTTTATAGGGAGACACCTAGAAAATTGTCCCAGGACAGGTACAACTGCCCCAGGAAGGTGACTCACCTGCATCACTCACTCTTGTTTCTGAAGTGCTGTTAGGAATCTCCATAGGATGCAGCATGGAGGAAGAGGCATGAAGAAGATCAGGAAGGCAATGGCCTCTTGTGCCCTTTATTGTGCACAAGGATGAAGGCAGCTGACCATACAGTACAGCAAGGCCAAGACATTTACTGTTTACAGAAGCTGGAAATCCCACTGCGATACACTCCTTAAACCATGGTACCCACTGTTTGTAACTGTCAGGCTATATTACAGTCAAATCCCTAGGAAAAAAACAAAGCCAGAAGGAAGTACCTGCCTATGGGCTGAATTCATACCGCCTTCAAGTCGGGACACAGAGAAGGAACAACCAATGTCTGTTTTCATCCCTGTGGGCCCTAAGCCACAAGTCTTCAATATGTAGCATAACAAAAACACAAACAGTGCCCCCAAGTCTTAATATCATTGTCGGTGATTCACCACAGACCAAACAGGCTGTCAGTGAGCAAGAGGGCAAAAGAAGTGAAAATGGGGTAAAGCCAAAGGAATAATTTTCTTCTGGAAGCAGGTGGATACTTAACAGAGAAATTAAAATGAGGATAGTTGCCCTGAGCTCCTTCAGGTTTTTGTTTCCAAGTTCCTTTGGGCTCCTGAAACACCTTTGGGCACCAGAAATGCCATCGTGATTACAGCCACCATGTCTTTGGGTTATATGCTTGATCCTGAAAAAAATCCCATGGGACTGACAGATTGCTCTGAGAAAAGAGGTCCGCTTCTCACCTGCTCTTCAAAAGCAATGAAGATCGACCAACCTGCTCAGCCGCATCTACAGAACATTCCTTCAGACTCAAAGTCTCTGTTTCTACCAAATCCTCCTCCAATTTCCATAACTGTAGCAATCCAGATGGGTCAGACAGTGCCATAAGCTCACACTCTCCAAGATGCTGCCAGCACTTTGCTCTTTGCTTCTACTGCATCTAAGGGAACTCCATCCAAGTTCCTGACTAAAGCTCAACAACTGAAAGCAGTAAAATTGCTAAGAATTCCTGTTTCCACCCTAGATTCCCAGGATCACCTGGCCAAATCACCTAGCTGCTGATATAGCAAATTCTCCTAGGGTATATACAGGGTTTGGATAGAGCAACAACACAAATTCAGTTCTGCTAAGAGGTGACAAGCCACCATAAAAATCTATCTCCATCCTCCTCATTCCTATTTCTACCTCCTCATCTCTTGGCATAGATTCCTGTTTCAGTCTAAAATCACCGTCACGGTCTATTCTGGGGGGAGGAAGATGAAAAGCTGAGCGAAGAAGCTACGGTAGCCGCACAGGTGAGCAGAGAGCCTTCCTCCTGGAAGGAAAGGGAAGCTGGGACGATGCAGCCAAGCAGCCGCCTTGCAGCACTGAGCACAGAGCGGCAGTGTCGCCCGCTGGCCGCTCGCAGCATTGCTAGCTCACAGCGCTCTGACCACAGCATCTTTCCTCTTTCCCGACCTCTTCACCTTCCTCTCTGCTCGCGCTTTGGAAAACCGTGCAGGATTGGCAGCCCTGAAGGTCCACCAGCACAAAATGCCTCTGCTCAGAAGCAGGCAAAGGTACCACAGAGCTTCTGGGAGAGCACAAGCAGCCCATGAGACCTGTGGGCACAGCCCATGCAGGGATGCAGGTAGGACCACACAGTCCAGGTAAAATATCATCTCACAGGTTTATCTTCTCACTCTGCCCAGCTTCCACCCTCTGCAAATATTAATCCCAAAGGTAATTAATTACTTCCTCAGCAGGAATGGAAGTCACCTTAGACAAGATACCTGTGCAATCACCTTGGGATACCAACATAATGAAGCATATCCGCTGCATCTGTTAATAGCTACTTCATAGCAGTTAAGTGGGCTTTAATCAGAAACCTGTGCTTTAATTACGACCTCTGCATTAATGAAAAAGCACAGAGGTGTGCAGAGTCATATCTCAGCTCCCAGGAGCGGGAGTGGAGAGACATGGAAATGTGACCCAAGCACACTGAGTCAAGAATAAAAGACAATATGCAGAACACCACCATCCTGCTTGTAAAAAGCAGGGAGAACTGGTAACACACATCACACCACAGCTGTCACAACCAGCTACAAGCCTTTGAGACAGCAGGTAAACCCAAATTTCCCAGGAGCAAGCTCACTAGCTTACCACTTACATCTGGATTTAGTGGCTCGTGAACTCCAGAAGATAGAAGGCTGTGTTTAATCAGGGGACACCTGCAGCTGTTCCAAGCACTGAGCAGTACTTTTCTCTGGCAATCACCAAGGCATAGCAGCGACTGGTGGCAGATGACCCACATCCATTGCCCCTGCATCACTGCAGATGCCTCTGAACACCTCATGTTTGCAGTGAGTAGGAACACCTCATGCAGGTGGTGCTGGAGTTTTGGGCCTCTTCTGTAACTTCACTGGAAACAGCATTTGCTCTTTCCATCCTCAAGCCCACCACCCAGGAAGCTGGGCTGCTGTTTCCAGGCTGTCAGGCATCCCCCACTTCAACTGCTGCACAGTGCCTCCTTGCAGGAACGAGGACTTCCACAGAGCAACCCAAACCCCACAGAGCCCCTTTTAGAGGCAGAGCTGTACAGCCATATCACCAAAGGATGATGCACAAAGCATTTTACCAACAGAGCCCATCTCACAATGAAGTAGCAAGCAAAGTAATGTGATTTCACCACAATTTCACAAAAAAGGGGCTCACATGAGGACACCTTTAGTATAATGTATGTTGTCTGTATTTTGATGCAGGTTTTGAAGTCTCAATATGCTCAGAAATCTTCTAGAAAGTGCTGAGGCAATGCACAGATGTGTGGCTGATATGTCCTGAGCTCACTCACCTGTGTGAGCTGGTGATTGGAGCGGCTCCCCCACATCTGCATCACCTGTTTTCCTGGAAGTCCAAGCAAGGACACAAAGCTGTTTCTGGACATTCAGTCTATACCACCTCCCCAATCCTTCCTTCTCCTTGAGGTTTCCCTAGAGGATGGCTCAGCTACCTGCAAAGCAGCCCCTGGACCACAGCACTCATAAACCTATGCAGGAAGGAAAGCCAAAGTAAGGGGCACTGCTCATTAATAAACTCAGAGATGGGTCAGCAGCTGGTTTTCAGGCAGCAAAGATGACCTCACAGTAGCATAAGCCATCCTCATGCACCATTCACCCTATCTTCAGTGGAAGCAGCAGCCAGTAGGAGAAAAGCTGGTGCACTGAAATGTTCCAGCTATCCATACAACACTGTGCAAGGCATCCTCAAGGGAGCAGAAACGTCTTATCTGAAAAGAAAGTACAAGGCAGCTTGGAGATGGCATTTCAAGAAAGCTAGTTAGCATGAACCAAGACCAGCAACAGCAGAGCCCAGGACTAAGCTGGGAGGCCTGATGGGAAAGCTGCTGTCATGCAAGAAAAGCAGCTGCAAAAATGAGACAGTTGAGCTGAGAGTTTCATGAACTCACAAGGTTCCTCCGTACCCCTGCTATAAGAGAAGACTCACATGGCAGGCCATGATAGCATTCATAGAATCATAGAATAGTGAGGGTTGGAAAGGACCTTAAGACCATCTAGTTCCAACCCCCCTGCCATGCCCAGGGACACCTCACACTAAAACATGTCACCCAAGGCTATGTCCAACCTGGCCTTGAACACTGCCAGTTGATGGAGCATTCACAGCTTCCCTGGGCAACACATTCCAGTGCCTCACCACCCTTACAGTAAAGAATTTCTTCCTCAAATCCAATCTAAACTTCCCCTGTTGAAGTTTGAATCCGTTACCCCTTGTCCTCTCATCTACATATATAAAAATGAGCGTTTGTCAACATTAACACTGTTACATTAACATTATTAATGTAGCTAAGGAGTCACCCACTGCCATCTCCACTCTAATCCTGTCACACAGTTCTTCACCTTGCACTACAGGTAGAACAAGGTATGTAAATGGAGAAATGTGCAGTGATCCCTCAGATTGTAGATTGCCATTATCCCAGTAAGTCATTCACAGGGTCCCAGAGAATGACTCGTCGCTGCTGGGAGGTGACATGAAGGATATGTAGGTTGCTATGGATGACACTGGATACCTGAACACACAAATTTTGACTTTAGTGAGGGAAGTTTAGAAAGCTAAATTAAAAAAAAAAAAAGACAACAAAAAAACCCAAAATTAGATAACAAGTTCAGGGATGCTGCAGTCAAACTTCCCAGCTACACAAATTTTGCAACTTGGGAAGAGGTTCCTTATTTTGGACCAATTCTGAATTTGTTTTTCAAATTGATCAGGTTCATTAATGATATTATTGCCATAGCTCATGATCACCCAAATCCATTTAAAGTTTAAGCTGCAGCAAGGGTAAGCAATCACTATGCTTCCTGCTTACTATTCTTCCTCCAGCAGCTGACCAGGGTTACTAACAAGACTCATGTTTTCTGACCTGTATTAAGGACAGAAGAGATGCTGTAGTCACCAAAATCCCTGACAAAAAACAAGCCTCAAAACAAATCAAAACTCACCTATAAGACCATAAAAAATGTTCCAGCATCTTGAGCTTGACAGTCTAAAGAGATGGTCTGGAGGCAATTATTAACTCAAACAGCAGTTTTTTCTCCAAGACTTGATGTCTCAGGAGTTGACTCAACATGAAGATTTACTGTTGCAACTTAGTATGGATTAGAAAACTTGAACATGCAGCCCTGGGAGCCTGCTATCACACTTAGAAGGAACAAGCCTTAGAGAGAATGCAGGTGGAATAATGTTGAGATCTGCAGGCAATAGACATGCTACAGGTTGTAGTAAGCGATCATCTCTAGCTAGTGTTGGAAAATTAGTGGTACTGGCCAGCAACAGAGGATGGTAACAGCTCTCTGACCATTTCCAACCTCTGCCCTCAAGCTGGCTATGATGCTGCATTTCTGTCCAACTTGCAGCACGTGTCCTACTCCCTTAATCCCTCTTCAAAGACAAATGGGAAGAGACAGAGGAGTATTTTATGAGTTCTCTCCTCCGCCTTTATATCTGTGCATTCCTCCACTCATTGAACATTACACCATTCCTCAAGGCACAGACACAAAGGACAGATCAAGATGAGCCAGGCTTCTTCAAGTTATTTAAGCTTTCTTCAGGCTCACCACAGTGCATTCAAGCAACAAAGCATGCAATTACCCGGAAAGGAAAAGTGGTTTCTAATGGCTTCACCAGTAATAAGTCACTCTGTTGATGGATAACACAACTAATGTTGCCATAGTTATACAAATACGGTATACATGTATTGGATTTGAGTAGCAAGGTCCTGGCAGAAGGGCGGATACAGGAGTGGCTTGTAGGACAAGTTGCTGGAAGCTTCCAGTGTCTGATAAAGCCAATGCCAGGCTGCTCCAAGATGGACCCACTGCTGGCAAAGGCCAAGCCCATCAGCAGCCAGGGTAACACCTTCGTGACATATAGTAAAGGGGGAAAAAAAACTCCAAACTGCACTACAGCAACTACAGCCAGAGAGGAGTGATAGTATGGGATAGAAACAGCTCTGCAGACACCAAGGTCAGCGTAGAAGGAGGGGAGATGATGCTTCAGATGCAAGAGCAGTTTCCCCTGCAGCCCGTGCTGTAGCCTGTGGTGAGACAGGTTGTCCCCATGCAGCACACGGAGGTCCAAAGTGAAGCAGATTCCATCTGCAGCTCAGGACACCACACTGGAACAGAGGGATGTCTGAAGGAGGCTGTGACCCTGCAGGAAGCCTGTGCTGGAATAGGCTCCTGGCAGGACCTGAGCCCCTGTGGAGAGAGGAGCCCACACCAAAGGTTTGCAGCAAGACCTGTGATCCCACAGGGGACCAATGCTGGAGCAATTTGTTCCTGAAGGACTGCACCCATAAAAGAGACCCACTCTGGAACAGTTCATGAAGAACTGCAGACCCCACCCTGGAGAAGGGCAAGAGTGTTAGGAGTCCTCCCTCTGAGAAGTAAGGAGCAGTAGGAATGTCTGATGAACTGACCACAACCCCCATTCTCCTGTGCCACTGGTGAGGAGGAGGTAGAGAATTTGGGAACAAGCCCATGAAGAAGGGAGGGATGGGGGGAAGGTGTTTCTAAGATTTAGTTTCATTTTTCATTAATGTCCTCTGATTGATTTTGTAATAGATTAAACTAACTTCCCCAAGCTGAGTCTGCTTTGCCCTTGATGGTAATTGCTGAGTGATCTCCCCCTGACCTTATCTTGACTGATGAGCCTTCTGATGTATCTTCTATCCCCGTCCAGGTCAGAAGGGGAGAGATAAAGCAGCTTTGGTGGGCACTTATGTCTAGCTACTGTCAACCCACCACATACAGCAGGATAGGTCAGGATTACTGTAGAAAGATGATCATGATTCCACTCCATTATTACATTTTTATTGTTGAAATAAAAAACAACAATAGGACAGATCTTAGCAGAGGGAAAAAAAAAAAAAAGATGTTTCAGAAGCAGAATGGGAAGTAGTTTCTACTGGTCTTTCAATTCCTTCAGCCTTCTGATGGCAGATTTGACCGTCACTGCAGACGTAGTGCTGGAAGAAGCAACACAATCATTTGCAGTAGAATCACAGCAGCAGAACAACCCATGACAGTATTGTTTTTTTGAGAAACCACTAATCATTTCCAACAGCCACAGTCTGATTGCATGGTCACAGGGGCTAATTCCACTTCAACTTTCATGACAACAAAGCAACCTTTTGAAGATGCAACTTCGCAAGCTACATTTTAACTCAAATTGGCCAGTCACACATTGACTACATGCACAAGCACATGGGCTCAGATTACTAGTGACTGCTAGGTGAGGGGCAAGTGTCTTTTACCAGAATTGTGGGGGAAGGAGACTAAAGGAAGGGAATCAGCAAGAGGACCCTTACAAGGACTATAATGATTCAGTGCTTTTAAAACAAAAGGGAAACATGGGAATCATTTTTCTTGGAGTAAATCTGGTTTTTGCCTATTGCATCTGTGTCTATGACTGAAAAGGCTGGGGGGGGTGTAAACACAAAAAAAAAAAAAAACAAAAACGCGGCTTAGGCTCTGAAAGAAGAGCTCCCTCACATAATTAAGATTTTTATACAGTCAAAGAATCAAGGAAGGAAAAATAATCCCAAGGCCTAAATAAATTATCCCCAGAAGCATGATTTATTAGCAGCTGTTGAAGCTCCTTTCAGAGTAAGTAAGTGGGACATCTGTCAGGTGTCATCCACCCAATGATTCCACCCAAAGATAGCTGGATGAACCAACTATTCTCTCTGCTCCTTTTCTTCCATCACCAGAAAACTGGTCCAAGTCTAGTATCTCACACAAGCAGCAACTGCAATTTAGAGCTCCAGTAAGAAATACTACCCCTGAGGCACAGGAGAGATTATTTAAAAAACAGCATTTGCACGCTTTTCAAATTCCTTATTTGAAGCCTGGGAAAAGATGCAGTGTTTGCATTTCTGAATAATGCAACTGCGTTGATAAAGCCCAGCAAGATAAAGAAATTCTGGAGGGACCCACTAAAACCAGTAGCAGTAATATGGTGGGCAAAATGCAACATTCTCAGAAGCTGAACAACAGACACGGGAAAGAACAGCAATCAAATCCAATTTGACCCATTCCAATCAAATTTTAACAATGCATGAAAAAAATCAACATATCACTGACTGGAGACAGATCTACTTAAAGGTTAGTACAGTAACACTAAAAAAATGGAAAAAAAAAAAAAGAAAAAAGCTGTCTTATGTCTCAGCTGGGTGACAATAAATGCTGATAGGAGCCTCTTTATTTCCTTACTTGTAAGTCCAAGCACCACCAGCAACTGTCTTCATGCAGGATCCACAGTGCCAGATACCCACAGCCTTCCTCTTCATTTTGGTCTGTAATAAAAGAGGTTTAAAAAAAACAGAAAGTAATGCACTCTCCATCAGCTGAAAAAGCCAAACAGTTGGACCCCCTTTGACTAGCATCTAATGAGTGAGTGCTGGGTACTGAAGCTCTTTTCACCAGGGCAAGCCTCCATCACCAAAGACAACAACTGGTTTGCCTATACCTATACTGCATTTAGGCAACTCTGAAAATGACGTTATTGACATTCCCATATCACATGAGCAAGACCCTAAATATAAAATAAAAAAATGTCTGGAAATATTTTTAAATTTTCAGCCCCTTAAAGATACCCACTTTATAGAGATAATAAAAATTATCTGGGCAAAGTACAAGCTGATGAGCCTCTCAAACTGCCAAAAAACAGATTGAAGAGTCAATTTTGATTACGTACATAAGCAGATAAGATCACTTATCAGAATTCCTTTTCCATACAGAGTTATACAGCACACAAACATAAGCAACAGCAATTAAAAGTAAGTGGAAAAACAAGCTCTCCTCTCCCTCCAGGTAAGCCGTAACGTTACTGAAGAGGGAAGGAAGCTCAAATTTATGCCCTAATTATCAGGATAACAACTATGTTGCTTTAATTCAGTTAGGTCTTTTCATCAGATACCTAAAATCATAGAATTATAGAACAGTTAGGGTTGGAAAGGACCTTAAGATCATCTAGTTCCAACCCCCCTGCTCTGGGCAGGGACACCTCCCACTCACTATTTTATGTAATAAAATACAATCTGTTTTCATTTAACTACCACTAAACATGAAATGTGTACTATTTTTATTTTATAAAGGCTCTGACAGTAACCTAAAGGTCACAATAAACTAATCACTGTCCCAAAACTAGTGCAGCTCTCTTTGGCAGAAAAATTACCAAAGCATCAAATCACATTACTAACATCAATAACCCAGGTTTTTTAGAAAGCCTTTCTTAGGGAAGGAGGTCTCTCACCTTGCCACAGAAGGAGCAGGTATACTTGGCATGCTGGCTAATCTCAATCTTCTTCACCATCTTCCTAAGGGACGCACCGTAACGGGTACCATATTTACCCACAATCCCAACCTTCTTGGTGCGCTTAGCCTGTTGGGAAACAAACCAGCACAGGTTCAACTTCACTGAGACAGCCATCTCCTCGGCTGCTCCGCTCTCCTGACACATCAAGGCGCTCGGCACTCAAAACCATCGCCGCAGCCAACCGACGCGTCTCCCTGACGCTGTAATTAAGCATATTAGTTGCGCAAGGCCGGGAGGCTCAGGCTGCGCAGCCAAACATGAGCAGAGCCACGTTCCCCGCGGGCCCAGCCCGTTCTCACACGGAGAGCTACAGCCCGCAGAGCCGCCCGCCGGGCACCACCGACCCCTACAGCGGTCCCAGCGCTGTGACCCGGCACCGCCTCTCCCGAGGACCCCCACCAGCGTCTTCCCGTCACTCCTTCAACCTGCCATTCCCCTCAACTCTCGCCATCTCCCACGGCCCGCCAGGCGGGAGCAAGCCCGTCTCGCAGGGCAGTGCCAGGACAGAACTTGACCCCAGTCAAGCCCCGGCCCATGCCCCGCCGCAGAGGGCTCTGCCCCGCGCCACCGGGCTGGATGGCGGCGGATGGGTCACGACACCCCAGCCCCACTCACCATCGTCCCGGCCGGCGCCGCCGCAGAGAGGAAGCCCAAACTGCGCAGGCGCAGTAGGAGCCGTCGGCGGAAGTGAGGGAGGAGTCACCCAGAAGCGGGGTGGGACTGTGTATGAGAGCGGCAGCGTTCCGTGGCTGTGTTATGGTCGTGGGGTTACCCGGGGCTTAATGAGCATAAAGAGGAACGCTCGATGGTAAAAGATGCATCGCTTAGAAACCACAGTGCATCAGTATGAAGCCTCAGCGGTACAGCGCTGGCAACGACGAGAAATGACAGAGCTCAGGTTCCTGGATTTCCTGTCAAGAAGGTCACACCAGGAAAAGGAGATCATACAATCAACGAGGTTGGAAAAAACCTTTAAAATCATCAAGTCCAACCTTTACCCCAGGACTGCCAGGACCACCACTAAAGCATATTACTGAGGGCCTCATCTGCACAGTTTTTGAACACTGATATTCACTCACCTCATTTTTAAAGAGAATAGTAGGTATATGGAAGTTGAAAAAAAATTGAGGATGAATTCTGGTCTTCAGATACACCAGCCCAAAGCCCAGAAGCTTCAAGATAACCAGACCAGGTGCAACATGACACCTGCCTGGTTTCCACGGGGTCATCCAGCATTAAGACAACCAGCCATAAAAGCCTCCATGTGCCACTTGGAGGTGGGTTCCCAATGCTCAGAGGGTGCTCCTAGATGCCCAGGGTCCTTGAGCTACCATCAGCGCCAAAGGGCAGGACCTGGACCGAGGAGGGCTTCTGCACTGTTTGGACCCAATACACATTTTGCTTGCCTGTATGAACGCCGCTGAGCTGCAGTGCTCATAACAGGATTAAAAACCCATTAACAACCACTTAAGAAATGTAATCTAGTTAGCCTGAGTATTTTCTAATGCATAGAGCTGGCTGCAGCTCATCCTCTCCCCAGAAGGGAACCAGGGCTGCCTAGGTGCTTTCCCCCCCATTACAGCCCCAGCTCCCTCAACCCACAACAGCCTCCTCTTCATTTGCAGCCTGTATAATTAATGGGGAGATAACACCTAGAGCACACCCCACCACTGCTAGCCTTTCCCTGGCTGGGGTCTGTACTTCAAGATGCTCAAGGACAGACACCGCAGCTGCTCTTGCTCTGGAGGTTTGAATCCTCAGCGTTTTCAATTCCCTCTGTTGCACCAGGCTCCTTCTTTCTCACTCATTCCTGCAAGCTTTCTTCCTGTCTGAGCAGGAGCAACTCCTGGGACCTGTTGGGCCAGAGCTCTGTTCTCTGTGAGGGCTCAGCAGGGCTTTAGGCAGTGGTATTTGTATCTCCCTCTGTTAGGTCAAACTCTGATCTGATATATCCTAATAATATATTTACCCTTTTCAGATCCTCATTATGACTACCACAGGATACGTTTTTTTATACCAACATATTAAAAAAAAAAAAAAGTTCCTTTGAATATTTTGGGACTATTTGGTAAAAATGCCCCAAACAAACACAACCAAACAACTGTCAGCCAACACACAGAGGACAGAGGATCTGCTGCTGGTCTGTAGCTACAGAGTTAAAGTATCACTGTGACAATACAGCATGTGGTCATATCCTTCACCGGTCAGCATTACACACGTCTCTGACAACAACTGAACCCACCCGTCTCTGATGACTGCCATTCCCAGCACTGCCAAAATAAATATACATTTCCCAGTGACTGGGAAGATGGATGGATGTAGACAGGCCAGCACAGCTCCAAAAGCCCTGCATCAACAGTCTACCACCCTGAATTCTTCTGCTTGCCCCAGGCTGGGCTAGCTTCATGTGTTGAGGATGTAGTTTGAACTTCCCCAGCGTTCAGGCTGTTTTTCCCTACTGTTCCTGTTTTGGCATCCTTCCTGGAAACATACCTTTCTTTAACATGGGTGAGAGCCCAGACACAGGTGTACAAGCAGGCATTCAGTCACAGTTTGTATGCTGCAAGTTCCAGTACCATGGATCCTTCCATTTACTCTACTGGGCTTTAGATAATGCCAAAATGTTACAGCTACACCATCACTGGTGGGCTGATGTCAGGGTGCCCAAAAGCACTGCATGTTCCTCAGCCTGCCTGTAGGTCTCACTGGCAACCTGCACACTACCTTGTACAAATCCCCATGATCAAGCCTTAGAGATCCTGTCTGAGCCTGCTGGCAGCTTCCCAGACATCTCCTCATCGTATTCATGACAGGCTAATGGTGTAATTAGGTTGAGGCCTGCACAGTCTTTCCAACCCCTTGAGATATAATGACTAAAAGTGCTTTCCTGCAAGATTCTTCTGCTTTCCATCTAAGTAAAGTGAATCTCAAATGTACTTAAAAGAGCCTTTGCAACTCTGCAGCAAACCAGCTGAGATTCTATGGGTCCTAACACAGAAAGAGTACACCTAGCATTGCTCCAACAAGGCTGGGATTTATCAATACAAGGATAAAATGAGTTTATGAGAAGCAGAATTCACCAAGGGTACTTCCAGCAGATTTCAGAAAAGTACCGTTCTGAAGTAGCTGTAGCTTCACAAGCAGTATGAAAATTACCCCGTAGGATATGACAATATACAAATAACGTCTTCTATATTTTTGTTTTATTCAGCAAACAGCAGCATTCCTCACCTCTTACTCAGAGCAGCTCTCTCTGCAGGTTGAAAGATCACATGTCCTAGAAGCAGATTAAATACTCTGTGTGCAAGAACAAAGACATTTAAAAATGTTGAAAGTTATCTCCTGGCCAGCTGTTGCAGCAAGAGTAATTATGTATAAGTTTCAGTCTAAAATCCAAAGATAAAGCATTTCCTCCAGTTGGACAGGCACATGATCCTCAGTCCTACTCTGCTCACACACACACCACACCACCTTCAGCAGTCAAGAATGAAAAGCAAGTCTCCTCCCAGTGCAGCTGCATGCACAGTCTGTAGGGCATTTCCATGATGACACTTGCTGCCAATGGGATCATCAAACTCTTCAATGCACAAAAAAAAATATAATTATTTATCAGATGTAGCACAAACTTTCTCAGCCATGGAAGAAGAGATCTTGGTGTCAGTGTCTGGTATCTGCACACAGCCAAGCATGTTGCCTGCACAGCACGTTGGCTCCTGGCCTCAAGATGCTAAATGTAAGCCTTCAGTTTGCTTTTCTCTACCCCTCTCTAGAGCTTATGGCTGTAAAACATAGTTAACTGGTACCTCCACATAATTATGTCTTCTTACTCCCCAGCTACATTTGCGTAACACTAGCCCATTTCCAAGAATCTGAGTACAAAGACCAGAAGCATGAAAGACATTAACTTGGGATCGCACTATACCAACAATAATGCACAGAGAAAATTGACCATAACCATGCAGATGTGCCTGAGAAGTCCAGTTGTGATAAACAGAGCCATTTGCCTTTACATCAAGCCCACATCGAAAGTGTCCTCTAGAGCTTTTGAAGAGTCATCACTGCTGTGAAGTGGAATCAGGGCATGACTAAGATACAACTGTATCACAAGCTCCTGAAAAGAGCCAAAGAGCAGGTTTGCTCGGCAGCACCAATGCTGGGAGTGAGTTCATAGGGCTGAGGGCCTGTTGGAGACTATCACAAATCCCAAAGCAATCGTATCGCAACAGGCATTTTTAATTACTGCACCACACAAGTTGTGCAGTGATTAGAAAAGCACTACAGCGTTGCTTTTGGCATTCTGTAAACCTGCACAGAACTGTATAGGGAGCAAGTAACACATTGTAGGGTACCAACCTAAACGTCTTATTGAAGTTGCTGTTGGGTCATCTGTAAGCGTTTGTGAAGCGAGCAGCTCCAGAGAGCTCCTTCAGCCCCGGAACGACGAGAAGCCCCGTGTCCAGGAACCTCGGGTCCGCACGGCCAAAGCCACCGGGGCAACCTCGGACATTGACTGGGCCGCTCCGCTGAGGAGGGAGGGACTCACAGGGGGCGGGGCCAGGAGGGGCGGCCCCAAACCCTCTCCCGGGGCGAGTACTCGCCTCAGCGGCAGGGCCTGGTTTGGGGGCGCTGCCTTGGCTGCCCCGAGGGGGGTCAGGGTCGGCACCGGGCAGAGGCGGTGAGAGGGGAGGCTGCAGCGCAGAGCTCGGGGTGCAGAAAGTGCCTGCGCTGGTCTCGTGAGGAGATGGTGCGCCCTGATGGAGGGCCTGCTGCAGCGGGGGCTGAGCTGCGGAACGCTGTTAATAGGCTGAAAGATGTCAGGGAGCTGACATGCTCCAGGCCCAAACTGTGCAGGGGCTACAAGCGTCCATCATAGTGCATATCGAAAAGGAGGAGGGCAGTAATCCAGGAGCTGGGAGCTAGTAACAAAAACACCCAACAAAAAAAGGAGGAAGAGGTGATTATCCTGTTATAACAAGCGTTTGTGCAGGCTCACTCGGAGTACTGGGTGCAGTTCTAGGCCCCACTGTTTAACAAGAACATGAAGGTCTTTAAATGCATCCAGGAGGACAGGAAAGCTGGTGAAGGGCTCGAAGGCACGTCCTGTGAGAGTGGCTGAGGACGCTGTTTTGACCTCATTGCTCTCTACAGCTCTTCCCAAGGAAGAAAAATGTAGGGAGAGGTGCTGATCTCACTGGGATCCATTGATAGGACATGTGGGAATGATTCAGAGCTGCACCCGGGGAGGTTTAGAGTAGACATTAGGAAGCATTTCTTTACTCGGAGGATGGCCAAAACCAGGAACAGGCTTCCCAGAGAGGTGACCAATGCCCTCTGCCCAGCAGTGTTTCAGAGGCATTTGAACAACACCCTTAATAATATGCTTTAACTTTTGGCCAGCCCCGATGTGATCAAGCAGTTGGACTTGATGGTCATTGTAGGTCTCATCCAACTTCCAGTTCATTTCTCCCTACTTCCATCTTTCCCTAACAGTACATACTGAGGAGACACTGGATGACATTTTTTCCCAGCCCTACACTAGCAGAAGGGATTGAACGGATATCATGTCCCATCATAAGCATTGACTCTGTCACTTTGTGGGAAGGAGGCCTTCTGATGGGGGTTCTGATGTCAGTTGTCTCTGGGTAGTTTGAGCATCTGTACAGATCTGTGAAAAATGTCTGAACTGGGTTTTGAAACCTCTATGTTCATCCGGTTTGTTTGAATTTCCACAGGATAGCAAAAGACCACATTTCTGGCATCAGTGAGGCTTCAAGCCCTCAGCCTGAAGCAGGATGTGCTCTTGAACTAAACGGTTGCAAATCTTATGTGGGCAATACCTGCTCATTTCCCCCTGCTCCAAACCCCATCCCTACCCCAAATGCTGGTTTTTAAAATGCCTGAGTTGTTGCTTTTGGAGAAACAGAACAAAACACAAGAGCCTGAGAGCAGCTCCATTCCATCAGGAGTCCATCTGGCACAATACTCTCTCTCTAGTGGCACCCCAAACATGTCTAAAGGAGAGTATATGAAGAGTGCAGATCTACTTCTGTCAGGGTCCAGAGGGTGCTGTTCATAGGCCTCAGTGCCTGGGACCAGCCTCCCTTGGGACCTGCACTGCAGATGGCCCCTCAGATCTATGCTAGAGATTGCCATGCAGAGCTATATGCATAGCGTATCATAGCTGTTCTATTCTGTTCCTTTCCATTCTGCTCCATTCCATTCTTTTCTATTCTATTCCATTCCATTCCTTGCACTGACAGCTGTGTAATGATGAGACTATTATTTACTTGAAACGCTAAGGGGTTTTCAGCACCAAAAACACTTTCAAAGACACAAATCAGAAAGGTTACAGGTTGAAAGAACATTTTATTTATAAATAAAGTTATTTTACTTAATTTTAGTCTAATTATTTTAGTTTAGATTGTGTTTTCTTTTTCTAAATCTCTCAGAGCTGATACTCAGAGGCATTAACACAATGCACATGCGTAGTCAGCAGCAGACTGACACATCCTTCAGTATAGCTTACAAAAACATCCCTTGCAGCCTGACAAAGGAAGGCCAGGGTACGAGTGATGCTGTGGTGGTGCAAGAGCAGTGCAACAAGAACCCAGCCAGAACAGGACAGGGAAGGCCTGACAAGAGGGCTGTGCTCAGTGCTACAGAGACCAGCAGTAAGTCCTAGGGCCATGCTGGGGCCACCCTGGGAGTGCTGAACGCTGCCTTCCCCCAGATGCGGGACACAAGGGCTAGCTGCATGGAGCATGAGCAGCTGCCTTTGGGCCACAATAACCCAAAGGAGCCCCATGAAGGGGTTGTGCTTGGCTGCAAAGAGGCAAAAAATGCCAGGGACACTTGCTAGTCCAGCATGGGGGGAAAGAAGCCTTCCTCCCCCAGCTGCAGGACACAAGGACTACCTTCGTGGAGCATGAGCACCAGTGATAACCCAGAGCACCAGGACCAGAGCAGCCCTGGCAGGTGTCATGCTCAGTGCTCAGAGGAAGGACCCCCCCCCCAGGCCAGTGCCAATCTGCCCCGGGGAAAGTTCCTTCCCGACCCCAGCGCTGACAATTGGCTATTCCCTGAGCACATGAGCAAGACCTGCTCCTGGTCCACAGGCTGGTTATGCCTCTAAAGGAACAAAGGGACACTGGCACTGCCTTTGCTGCCACCACCTAGAGACATCTCAGGGGCTTCCAAGACCAGCAAAATGCCCTGGCCTGATCAACCCTGGGAGCAAGAACCCTTCCTGTGCCTGGCAGTGGGAGTTCCAAAGCACTGGGGAAGGGCACTGGACCATCTGTGGATCCTATGTGTTATGGCTGCTGCCACAATCTCCCCAGAAGATGAGGACAGTGAACTCCCTGAAGACTGATGATGAGCTGTGAGTGTGGCTCCTCCAGGGGCTGGAATTGCAGCAGAGAGCCTCCAGCAGCTTTGGGCAGTCTTCCCCTTTCTCCCCCTCCAAGTAATTCCACTGGTGCCTCAGGGAATTCCTCTCGGGTGCCTTCAGGCTGCCAGCTCTGTCCTGCTGGCAAAGCCAGGTACTCTGGCAATGGGACACAGGAGGATACTGCCTTACACTGCCCCAGAGTATTGTGATGCTGCATTGGCAGGTGGTGGCACTATGACATGGGGGTGATGGGGCCCCTGCAGCCCTGCTCACTGCAGCCCTGCTGCTGCCCCTTCTCCCAGCCTGCCTTGGAGAAAGGCCTTTGGGATGCTGGACCTGAGGCAGTGCCTATGCCCAGGAGGCCCAGGGTGATGTCCCTGCTCGTGGGGGCCACACACAGGGCACCACTGCAGGGTGTCTCTGTAAAATAATCTGTATGTTCAGACTGTGTCAATAAAGGCATTTATACCACGTGCCGTCATTAGACTGTGAAAGAAAGGGGTTTTGGTTCCCTCTGCATGAACTGTACAGAAACGCGGGGAGCACACAGGATTTCCTCACCATTCCTTACCAATACACCAAGTGGCATTTGCTACTGTGCTGCTTCTTGGAAGGAAGAATTTAAGAAATCTCTTCTGCACTTGTTACACAGGGTGTTTAGATATTTGCTTGTGTTTATTAACATTCATGTGTCTAGCTTGGGGATTCACCCCACACAGAGAATGAAGACCTTAGGCCCACTGTAGGAGAGGAGCAGGTGTGATCATCTTAAGAACCTGAACGTGCACAAGTCCATGGGACCTTATGAAATCCACCCGCCAGTCCTGGAGGAGCTGGTGAATGAAGTTGCTAAGCCACTGTCCATCATATTTGAAAAATCATGGCAGTCAGGTGAAGTTCCCAACAACTGGAAAAAAGGAAATGTAACCCCCATTTTCAAGAAGGGGAAAATGGATGACTCGGGGAACTACAGACCAGACAGCCTCACCTCTGTGCCTGGCAAAATCTTAGAGCGGATTCTCCTGGAAGGCATGCTGAGGCACATCAGAAACAACAAGGTGGTTGGTGACACTTCACTAAGGGGAAATCCTGCCTGACCAATCTTGTGGCCTTCTATGATGGGTCTATAGAACTGATGGACAGGTACAAAGTACTTGATGTCATCTCCCTGGACTTGCACAAAGCATTCAACATTGTTCCGCATGACATAGAATCATAGAATAGTTAGGGTTGGAAAGGACCTTAAGATCATCTAGTTCCAACCCCCCTGCCATGGGCAGGAACACCTTACACTAAATCATGTCACCCAAGGCTCTGTCCAACCTGGACTTGAGCACCACCAGTGATGGATCATTCACAACTTCCCTGGGCAACCAATTCCAGTGCTCACCACCCTTATAGTAAAGAACTTCTTCCTTATATCCAATCTAAACTTTCCCTGTTGAAGTTTTAACCTGTTACCCCTTGTCTTATCACTTCCTTTTGTGTCTGAGTTTTGCCTAGAGCTTCTTGTTAATCCATACAGGTCTCCTTGTCTCTAAATTGAAGAGACATCAATTTGATAGATGAACCACTCAGTGGATAAAGAACTGGATGGATGGCTGCATGCAAAGAGTTGTGGTCAATGGCTCAATGTCCAGCTGGAGACCAGTAATGAAGGACTTGAGGGTGTTGGTCAATAAGAAACTTAACATGAGCCAGCAGTGTGCACTCAAGAGACAAGAAAGCCAACCGTATTCTGGGCTGCATCAAAAGGAGCATGGCCAGCAGGTTGAAGGAGGTGATCCTGCCCCTCTAGTCTGCTCTCATGAGATCCCACTTGGAGTACTGTGTCCAATTCTGGTGTCCTCAACATAAAGATATGGAGCTGTTGGAGCAAGTCCAGAGAAGGCCCGTGAGGATGATAAAGGGGCTTGAGCACCCACCTCCCATATGAAGATAGGTGAGAAAGTTGGTGCTGTTCAGCCTGGAGAAGGCTGTGTGGAGACCTCATAGCAGCCTTACAGTATCTAAAGGGGGCCTATTCTTCATCAGGTACTGTAGTGAGAGGACAAGGGGTAATGGGTTTAAACTGAAACAGGGGAAGTTTAGGTTACATATACAGAAGAAATTCTTTACTGTAAGGGTAGTGAGGCACTGGAATGGGTTGCCCAGGGAAGTTGTGAATGATCCATCCCTGGCGGTGCTCAAGGCTGAGTTGGACAGAGCCTTGGGTGACATGTTCTAGTGTAAGGTGTTCCTGCCCATGGCGGGGGGGTTGGAACTAGATGATCATAAGGTCCTTTCTAACCCTAACTATTCTATGAATCTAAGAAAACTATAATGGAAGCTTCCCTTCTGAAAGCTGATGCATTCTAGAAAGCACAAAAGTGCTCCCCAAAGGACCTGTCTTTTGCAGGCATTGTGAATATTAAGAAAGAAAAATAAAAACTCCACACCCTAGTATTTCCACTGCATCACATATTTCTGAAGCTTAAGTTCCAAATGGGAGGTGAAATTCTAAAATAGAAGAAGTACTAAAAGTTTGGGAAACATGACTTAAAACAATTCTTTATTTAAATAGCTCAGTCTAGAATCAGTTTCTTACAAAGCAAGAGCGAAAGTCTGCACATACTCCCCTCTCCTCACTCATCTGTGGAAGTCATCCTTGAGTCTTTCCTCTTTCTGAGCAGCCAGGCTTAATCCCTGGCAGTCAGCATAAGCTTCACTCTCTGCTGACACAAGAAGCATGTGCCACGGAGCAAGTCCTAAGATTCAGTGGATGAGGCCAATGATCAGGCGGCTCAGGCAGACCTATACCTAACAATGTACACCTCCTGGCAGATAGCCGTACTACTTGGTTTCAAAATACTGACTGCTCTGCACAGAAATACCTGGGTCTCTCTTCTTCCTAAACAAAGCAGAGCATCAGGATCTGTCTGGATCTTTTCTGTTCACTCTCAAACTGAATACCAGAGAGCCAGTTTGTGAGTGACCCAAGAGCCAAACTTTGCCAGTGAACTGACTCCTATAAATGCAGACTAAAATTCTTGGAGATGGAAGACTGTTATAAGCAATCTGCAGCTGCTGAGCAGTTAGTTCTCTCAACAGTTCTGTCTTGTAGCCTGACAACCATTAACTGCTTCTTAAACAAAACAGCACATTACTTGTCCATAGCCCTTCAGTTATCAGCAAAACTAGGATCACAAAACATGGAGGCTGCCAGGTATGGGCTGCTCATCTGTCACACTGTCAGACTGTGTTCTCATCCTTCAAGATGAAACACACTAGAGATACAGAAAACACAGTCTTTTATTTCTGAAAACTCAAAATATAATACTTGATTTCTTTTGTCTTTTTTTTAATAAAAAAATATCTTAGCCACAGTCTCTTCTGCTGTCACTATTACACTTTAAAAAACTCCTCAATACGCCGCTTTCTGGGAGGACTCTCTGAGCACATCTCTCCTGTATCTTGCAAGGCACTGCCAGAGTCAAACTTGCAGCAATCATCAGCTGCCTCCAAAAGCAAAGCTTCATCAGTGTCATCCTGGCTCTCAGAGAAAGTCCTCTGGAAAAGGTCATATATGGTCTTCTGCTTTGGATCTGCCTGAGAAAGAAGAACAGACAGAATCTGCATACACATTGTCATATAAAAACAAAGTGAGCAACAATCAGAGGGCACTACCTCAAGACAGTGGCCATGTGTGCACATATCATATGATACATGTATCATACATATGCACACACTATATCTCAGGCACGTATATATTCTAGGGAGGCTATCATGTCTCCTTGAATGCAGCATGCTGGTTTGGGAACTCTCTGTGGAGAGTCCAAGTTGAGGCATGGATTCTGGGAGGAATTGGAGAATCTGATCTGCAGCATTAAAGGCAGAGCAGGTGTGAGGTCAGCCTGCCAATCACCTGCCTATCTAGATGTAGGCAAGCCAAAGCCCATTCAGTCTCTCCTAGGGACCATCAATATTATTTCAGGTCAATTACCTTAGGGCAGTAATTAGTGGATTCAGCTGTTCTGGAAAAATTGGTTTCTGAAAGACCAGCTTCCCCCAGCACTTTAATTTTCTCTTCAATTATTGGCCTAGGGAAGATAAACAGGTATTACCGAAAGGAAAAAAATATCATGCAAGGACATTATGTCATTTACTGTGGGTAGATGAAAAAGATAACATGGGTATAAAGATGGCTTTTCTACCAAAGCTTGTTAGTTCCTTAACCCATTCTGCTATTGTTTATGAAGTCAATCCTATCTAAATAAGTGTCATTCCTGTCTAAATAAGTATCAATCCAATTTAAATAAACAACAAGAAGAGGCTATAAATATCTGGAGAACACACATGTCTGATAGGGAAACCAGCTGATTGAGGCAATACCAATGGTATAAAGTCAGAACAAGAATATGCACCTAACCAATAGTCTGCATATTCAGTCTCGAAGGTAGGCAATGGTAATCCCTATCAACACATTCATCAGCACTTCTAGAGTATCTCCCAATGTACTGCAGGAGGAAGAATCCATCACTGCCCTAAAAAATCCCAACCACACCTGTGGACTGCACACTTTGAAAGAAGCGAAGACTACAGCACACAATTAATGCATTTACTAAATAGCCCCATCATCTTGTTCTTTTTCTTGCCTTTAAAAAGGACACCACTGTCCTCCTTCGAAGAGACACATTTCCTTCCCATTAAGCATGACTGACTGCACAGACAGCATTTCACAAATAAAGGCAGAATTACTGTCATTAACTTTCCATGAAACTTGGGCGATGCATCAGTTTCCAGATCCCTGGATTGTAGGGTTATAATTATTTGCCATCATGATATTCTGTGAACTGCACAAGTTCACTGAGTTCATTCATTCCTTTAAATAAGGTAATAAAGATGTAATTTTGGACTTCAGATGAACCAGCTGGTGGACAATTTCTTCTCAACATTTGCATTAAGGATTTCTTAGATCCTCCCATCCCCCAGGATGTTAGATTCCCCAGCCTTAAGGACCAGTGTCCACTGATAGCTCTCAATGCAGCCAAAACGGCTCAAGACTGTAACTTTCCAGAAGCAGGTTAGCAGCAGTTTTTTAGTCCATCCAAAAGGCTCACTGAAAAGCAAGAGAAAAGCTATAGTGCAGTCCTCCTTCACAGCTCCCTTTCCAAGCACTCAACAGCCAGACTGTTCCTAAGACCTGACCTACAATACGCAACCATCTCCAGTATGTAGACTTTGCTTGAAAGTACTTGGCACTTTACAGTATCCCAGCACAAATGTTCCAGGCTGTATTTAAGACAGCTCCTTCTCCTTATACAGAGGTTATGAAGGTTTTAGATACATCAGCTCTCCAAGAATTTCTCTCAGCAGCTCCTTCTGTGTCAGGTAACTACTTCTATTCCTCCTGCTTGTCATACTCACTTAGCTGTGGTCACCAGCTCACAGCAGCCCTGACTGCCAGTTTTTACTTCTCCCCTTACAGGCTGTGGAAATCAGAACTAACGTTAACATTTGATGGATGGACTGCGCGGTGGATGAAGAACTGGCTGGATGGCTGCACACAGAGTGGTGGTAAACAGCTCAATATCCAACTGGAGACCAGTAACGAGTGGTGCCCTTCAAGGGTCAGTGTTGGGACTGATCTTGTTTAACATCTTTGTCAGTGACATGGACAGTGGGATTGAGTGTACCCTCAGCAAGTTTGCCAATGACACCAATCTATGTGGTTCGGTTGATAAGCTGGAGGGAAGGGATGCCATCCAGAGGGACCTTGTAAGGTGGGCTGATGCCAACCTGAAGTTTAACCATGACAAATGCAAGGTCCTACACCTGGGTCAGGGCAATCCCAGGCACAGCTACAGGTTGGGCAGAGATGAGATTGAGAGTAGCCCTGTGGAGAAGTACTTGGGGGTGCTACTCAATGAGAAAATGAACATGAGCCAGCTTCAGTGTGCGCTCACAGCCCAGAAAGCCAACCATATCCTGAGCTGCAACAAAAGGAGCGTGACCAGCAGGTTGAAAGAGGTGATCCTGCCCCTCTAGTCTCCTGTCATGAGACCCCACTTGGAGTACTGTGTCCAGTTCTAGTCCTCAATCTAAGAAGGATATGGAGCTGTTGGAGCAAGTCCAGAGAAGGGCCATTGGGATGATAAAGGGGCTCGAGCACCCACCTCCCATATGAAGACAGGTTGAGAAAGTTAGGGCTGTTCAGCCTGGAGAAGAGAAGACTGCGTGGAGACCTCATAGCAGCCTTCCAGTATCTGAAGGGGGCCCACAAGGATGCTGAGGAGGGACCCTTCATTAGGGACTGTAGTGTCAGGATAAGGGGTAATGGGTTTAAACTTAAACAGGGGAGGTTTAGGTTAGATATACAGAAGTTTTTTACTGTGAGGGCGGTGAGGCACTGGCACATGTTGCCCAAAAAGTGGTAAATGCTGGCAGTGTTCAATGCCAGGCTGGACAGAGCCTTGAGTGACATGTTCTAGTGTGAGATGCTCCTGCCCATGGCAGGGGGGATGGAACTAGATGACTGTAAGGTCCTTTCCAACCCTAAGTATTTTATGATTCTATTATTAATCATCTTACATCATCGTGTAACAAACAGTGAAAACAGGTGGCAGGGGAATCAAAACGTCTTTCACACTTCCTACCATAAGTAGTCATCTGCTGTGCCTTTAGCCACCAGGTAGTGAATGTTAACGGAGCTGGTCTGTCCAATTCGATGCGCCCGATCTTCTGCTTGGATCAAAACCTTTTTGTAAAGACATGACAAAGAAAACAAAGTGTGAACTTCAACATCTAAGAAATAGTGTAAGCACTAGAGAACAGGGAGATCTCATTTCTCATGCTTAGCAACTATTTCTCATCTGGATCTTCTTAACACCCACATACTCAACCAAGTAGTCTGTTGCACCAGGTTTCCTAAAGGCACTGAGCATTTTTTCAGTAGCATTAACGGTGGACCCTTTTCAGGTCCTGGCTGGGTGAGCAATTCCGAGTTCTGTCAAGAAACAGGAGCATGTTTCCCTTTCACACCATATTCTCCAGGCAACAAGCTGTGTAAGTAGCCTCACTGGTTCAAGCCCTGGCATCTGGGGGTGAATAGACAAGTAGCCATCAGAGAAAGAAAGAGAAAATCCCTAGAGAAACTTCTCTGCCTAGTACATCTTTTCCTTAGCACCGATGTTTCTGCTGTCCAGGAAGCATCCAACCTCTGTCCCCTCCAGGATTCATACCCCTGGGTTCCAGAAGAGCTCTGCAAACACCACCAGGTCTGCAGCAGACAATGTCAGGCCCATGTTTGCAGCAGTGAGGGACAGGACAGCCACCACCTGCTTCTCTGACAACTGGAACTTCTGGCACAGAGACTGTCGCTCAGCTGAAGGTGTGGAACCATCAATGCGTATGTATTCAACATGCTGTGAAAAGGCAGAAGAGACTTTTTAGAGGCTGTGTGTCCCCTTTCCTGTATCCTCTTTCCATATTTTAGAGGATTCTGTTTTTCTTCCCCACAGAACCACGATAGTAAAAGGGCACCAGTTGTCTTTTTGAAACCTTTCCTCATCTTCAAGGCAGAGGCACTGTAGCTCAGCATGTAACATACCTCCCCTCTGTTCACAATACATGACTTGCTCTTATGTCCACTGCTCTCCTGCCAGTTCTGAGCAACAGGAAGGACAGCAACAAGCTGACAACTTGAGTACAGTGGAAATGCAACTGGCTTAATATACAAAGCTGAACACTGCTGGTATTACAGCTGCTACAACCTCCCCAACCTTCTTAAGTCTTCTCCTGTTTGCAATGGGAGGAGATGGAATCCTACACATCTTAGTTGCTTTGTGGTAAGCTCAGGAGAGGCATGACAAACTTGGGTAACATAGCACTGTAACTCTCTGGTGTCCGTCTTCCTTGCTCTACTGGACGATGCAGCCACAGAGGCAGCACTGCCACAGTGGTTTACCATTTGGAATATTAACTTAAATCATCCTTTACACTGCCCCAGCATGGCCCACAACTCTTTAGGGGCATTCCATGAAGTCTCACATGAACAATTAACCAAACATTTTTGAAGTCAGAGAGATGACTGGCAGGTCTAACAAGTCTCCCTACAGTATCCTAGTTCAAAAATGTAACAGCACCACAGAGATAAAGGGAGGCAGCCATGGCTGTCACATTCTCCCTCTCTGAGGAAAGCCTGGAGGACAAAGCAGAGATGGCCACACAGGGTAACACTCCAAGAATTCACAAGCTCCAGGGCAGATATTGAGATTAAAGAACATTAAATACAACAAAAGCTATTCAGCTAATACAAACTGCATCCTGTGAGGCATTCAACCTGACAGCTCAGCTGCCTCACTGAAGGCCACATTCAGAAAAACAGCAAGTAGAAATTATTTCTGGCACTAACTTTCATAAACTATCTGACCAGCCATAACTCTGGAGAGCTTTTGAACAGCTTTGAAGCTGGAGTAGTGATAAAGTTAAGATGACTCAAGTCTATTACTTACTTTCTTCTTCAGCTCTGCAACTATTGCATCCAGCATTATCTTGTGATGAGCAAACAC
>JASSUY010039063.1:0-23752 GCA_032466535.1 Forpus xanthops
CCGCCCCGAGCGCGCGCGCACCGCCCGCCGCGGTTGACAACAAAAGAGCTGTCCGCGGCCATGCAAATGTGGTTTGGCGCCGCCGCGGGAGGGGGAGCCAATGGGGTGGGCGCTCATTTGCATACTGCGATGACGGCGCGGGAACCTCTGCCTGCCGGCCAATGGAAGGCCCTCACTATGGAGCTGGGCGCGGGAAGTCCGCGCTGCTCCGGTGCGTGTGAGGGCGGGAGGCCCCGCGGAGCCACCTTGGGGACACCCCGCGGAAACCCCGCGGAGCCACGTGCTGCCCGGTGACCCTGGCGGACGGAGGGTCACCTCGAGGAGCCCTCGCCGAGTGTCGGCGGACCGCGGGTTGCCCGCTCCCCGCGGCAGGGCAGGGGCTCTGTGGGCTCCAGCATGTCTTCTGGGGGCGCTCATGGGGCTCTCCCAGTAGCTACCTCGCACAGCCAGCAACCTCCTTTTGTATCACTCAGGAAGTCGTATGTAGGCTCCAACGTTTGATGTGTGAAGCGTTTTATCTTAGGGGTGATATAGGTGGCATCTGTGCAGCCCACATTGTATTGGTGGTAGGTCATCCGTCAGGTGTGTCTGGTTAGTGACATATGCCTGACCCTGTTTTGTGCCAACTCTTCAGAAGTAGCAAGAGCAAACATGGTAAGCCACTGGTCAATTTCCACTTTCCATTAACAGGGTTTGTTGCACATATCAGGAGTGGTGACACATGTCCTGTAAACATACAGGGAACTTGTTACAATGCTTGAAACTTGTAGGCAATGCCGCAAAGTAGGAGGCACTGTTGGAAGCACTTGAGTTTCTTGTGTGACTGATGAAAGACATATTACTGATTGATGATTTGCTGGAATCCACTATCACCAACTGGAAATAGTGAATAATGTGTTTTAGATTTGCTCTTGAAGTGTAATGTACCTTGCACTTGTAATATATAGTAGTGTATGTTTGTGTAATTATTAGTGTAATATACACTGTCATACTTGCTATCTAATGCTCCAGTTCTGGTAAACATAAATATTACTATGTTTTGGCAGCCTTTCATTTGCCTCCTCAGATGAGGTCTTCAGCTAAACCATTCAGTTGTAGCATTCCTTTCCTCAAATGAAGTCATGTACAGTCTTGACCCTGGTGCAGTTTGTTTGAAGTCAGATTTATATTCTGGTGGACCAGGGGCTAAGTGATAAATAAGTTATTACTTACATGTGTTTTAAATACCACATTCTTAATTAGGTGCTAGCGTTCATACTGTATATTGAAGAGTGAACTTTCTATTTTACATTTAGTTGGATTTCTGTGTAAAATTAAGCTGGTTGTAAGCTGATATGGTGCATACAGTAGCAGCTTGAGTGTATTACGTGATAATGTGCCCTGCTGAGAATCCAGCTCTGAGCTTCACACTATGATGGAAAGACTTCTCAAAGTAACCAACAGGCAGTTCAATTCAGGACATGGATTACCTCTGCTATTGTTACAGACAGTGCATCTTTCCTTGCTTTGTTAGCACGGAGTTCTTAAGCATAGGTTCTTTGATTGCTGTTTCTTAAGTCAGTTGCAGTGTTTGTATCCCAGGTCCTGTAAAGTGCTGGGATCACTGGGGTATGATACCTACCTTTTTTCACAGCTTGGTGCATTCAGCATTCACAATGTGCTTCTCAGAAAGGCTTGATAGATGAGGCAAAACAGATGCACTTATGTGGCAAGAGTTCAAAGGTAGCTCACTCTTTGCTTTGGCTGATATGGGAAATAAATAAAATAGCACATTACCCCACTGTCACATTCTTGCCAGTTTTGCCGTGCTATGTTCCGAGGGCAAAGCTCTCCAAAAGCCTAATTAAAAAAGGAAGAAAAAGTAAAAATCCAGTATCTTTATTCTTTAGGATGTTTATGTTCAGCCATATGGTTTTTTTCTTCTCTCAGCTGCTTCTCCTGTTGAACAGGCTATTTCTTCTAAGAAAACACGGTTTCCTCTCTCTACCTGGGTATCTTTTCATCTTGCCAAAACTCAAGGGGGGATGGAGCCTGTATATTATAATGGCTTGTTATAAAAGTAAAGTGGTTAGGCTAACCATAGTCCTTTTCTGCAGCCTATGAATCCTAGATAAATTGGGGAATTAATGCTGTTTCTATTGTACCTTCTAACAACTGCCTCATTAAATTTTCCACATTCACTGATCAGTTTAACATTTGTTTCCATACTTGAGCTTTTTCCACCATGGAAATGCATTTCAGAATGGTAACAGCTGACATGCAAACTAGCAGTGTGGTGAATAGTTGAGCAGAGCTAATGAAAAGCAAGCTCATAACTGAGACTATAGTAATGCGATTTGTACAAAGGCTTAATTTTACACTCCTAAGTAATACAAACTCTTTGCAGCATAAAATTATCTGGTTTTACATGTCTGACAGAATAAGGCCTAGTCTAAGAATGTAGAACTGGACAGAAATGGGATTTTTAGTTAGCTAAATCAGATATTTTTATTAGCAACTCAAAACAGCTGGGATAGGTATGCCCTCAAAGCTGGGGAGATACTGAAATCCACCTGGAGACAGACGCCATTATATATCAACTATTGGGTCACTTTGCCCATGCTAGGCATTCCTTCTGCCATTGTCTGTTAAAGAAAAGGTGTGATCCATGCTTGGTTTTTTTAAGGAACAAATGTAGGTTTGTACTCTTAGGATGATTCTGGCCCTGGGAAGTGTCAGAGGTATCTGTAGCCCTGAATTGACTTGGGGACTGAAAATCGACTTTAATGAATCTCTTTAAAAGACACAAAACAAACTGGCTAGATATAGGTGGGTAACTCTTTTCAAGCACTTAACTCTGAAGTTTGGGGGGGGGGGACACGACACAACCAGGAACTGTGTTACTGAGTTTGTTAGTTATTGCATATAAATCTTGAGTTACAGGAAAAAAATAATATTTAGGTTTTCTTTTTAGGTTACTTATTTTTGGTGATGCACAGGCAAAACCGGCTGGCACAATGCAAATGGGTTCTGGACTTTCTGAATAGTTGTGGTGTGTATGGTGGTGCACATAGATTATTAATACTGTTCTTGAATCAAGACTTTATGACCAGCTGAGCAGGATAAAGCAAGGAGGTGGCTGGTCTCTTCTCCAAGTAGTAAGTGATAGGCCAAGAGGTAACGGCCTCAAGCTGTGCCAGAGGAGCTTTAGGTTGGATGTTAGGAAAAGTTTCTTCACCAAAAGGGTTGTCAGACATTGGAATATGCTGCCCAGGGCAGTGATAGAGTCACCATTCCTGAAGTGTACAAAAACTGTACAGATGAGGCTCTAAGTGACATGATTTAGTGGTGGACTTGGCAGGCCTGGGAGACCTGATGATCTTAAAGATCTTTTCCAGCCTAGCTGATTCTATGGTCATAGGTTCTGCCCCTCTATCTAAATCTGAATAATGCATTCTAATATATTTTTGTGCTATATTTTTTATACTTTCCCTAGAAACATTGGCTTTATTATGAAAAAGTTTAATTATTGACACTCACTGGATGTTCTTTAGTGTTAACATTTGCCAACTGAGTAGAATATTGAGGGACTCAGTATTCACAGTTAATAAAATGATTTGGGCTTTAGAGCCGTAAACTGTATTTAAACAATATTTGGTTCACATTAGCTTCAGTTTCACTTCCAAAAGAATCTGCAAAGGTGGAGTCTTCTGTGGGAAAAAGCATAATGACATTATCTGTTAAAATGTGCCTAGATGAAATCTGAAATGAGGAGACCCTGGTGATGGATATTGTTTATCTTAGAAAATGCATTCCCAACATTGAAAATGTATAGTCCTCAGTTAGAAAGCAACAGTGTTTATTTTTTAGGAAATCTGTTAGTGGCTTTTTTTTCTTGTATTTTTTTGCCTGACTTTGACCATCAACTCCAACAGCAATCTCAAATCCAAACTCCAGGACATAAGTGTCTCAGAGAACTGAAGTTAGGTTCACAGCATTCTGCAATCTGAATGTATCTGAAAGGCTAAATGAAACCAATAGCAAAAACTGGTGAGAGGTTATAGAATCATAGAAGACCATGTTGGAAGGGATCTCAAGGATCAATAGAAAATGTATTTTGAGGCTGTTCCTCTTTGCCTGCCATGATACAGAACTGTTATTTAGTGATGTGGAGTATATGACTACAAACTACACCAGTGTGTCTACCTTAATGGATTTAAGCATTTAAACTCATTGAATGCAATTTTGCCTTTTTAAAATGTATGTCTAAAAAGCATATATATCACCACTAGATACTAATAATACTTACTAATGGATATAGCTCAGGCCAGGATGCCTAAGTGGGTTCCTGTTGAGTTGCAAATGAACAAAACTAAATCGTATAGACTTACATTTAACATTTACACAATAATTATGCTTCTTGAGATTGATGGAGAGCAAAGGGATGTTGCTGTACAGCATATATAGGTTCCACAGTACTTTGAGATTGTAATTTAAAATCCTTGCATCTACAAAATCTAGTTCTTGCACATTTATTTCATATAATCTAATGAATATTTCTTAGACCCATCATTTTGTGTGTCAGTTACTGCTTGAATAAGGGCAGCCTTGTTTACCTTCATCATTTTTGTGACCCTACCACTGTATCTGTTAGATTGACTAGATTGACTGCTTATTTCAATTCCAAGGACTGCCTGGACTTTGCCTTATTCTTGTGTGTCATTTCCTATTCACATGATTACTTCTGTCTTGCATCTTTCCCTAATACTCTCTGTTCCCACACATTATGATTTGAAAGCATCATCATTTTCTTACTTCTCCCACACTGCATAGGAATTGCCACTGTAATGCCACTCCTTCACATCTTTTTCTCAAAAAGGACTTGCTAGGGAGTTAGGTCAACATGAGTGTATCGTGTTTGCCCCTTTATTTTTTAGTTTACATTTGCTACAGCTCACTAGATTCTTGGCTGTCAAGCATAAGGCCCATTTTTGGTTCATTCTGAATCTTACAGTGAAGTCTGTGGGGATGGCATCTGAGTAGTACTGTAGTATAAATAATAATTACATTGTCCAGTAAGCTCCTGCAGTGTTTCTACAGAAAGAAATCCTTATGTCACCTCTTTCTGAGGTTGTCTGCTGGACTAGTAACAGGAATAATTGGTGATAATCTTAATTGTCCTTTAGGAAAGCACAGCTACTGGAGGAATACTACTACCATGTAATGAAGCTTTTACAGTCTTGTTAATCTTAATGTTCTCCAAGCAGCAGCACAAGCTCCAGAAGCCTATACATATTTTTGTTTTCAAAAGAAGCGTTTATTTCTAAACAAGTCTTCCTCTTCTTACACACCTTTCAGTCCTTAATGCTCCTAGTCATTTTTTATTGCGTAGTTTGCATTTTCATTTTGTATGTCTCTGCATTTCACTGTCTGATTCACCTTCCAGAGTACAGCGCTGCAACGTCTGGAATTATTTAAACTTCAGGGAAAAAATATCCTTGAAGTCCCCTTATCTTTCCACTTGGTGCCTACTTTTTAAATGGCTGCGCAGTAGCAGGCTGCTCCACTGACATGAAAGGTTTGATAGTGACTCAGAAACAGTAAGAGACTGAAATAGCTCAAAATGAGAACGGAGTTTTAAGGTCACTTGTAAGCTCCAAAGCTAGGGCAGAAGGAGAAACGTGAGGAATTTCCAATTTCATAACTTCTCTGAAAAGATAAAAATACATACATAAATAAATAAATGGAGGTGAGTTAGGTTATTTTGGGGACTTTTTTTCGTATTGTATCTGATGAAACTGAAGTCTTGGCAGGTAGAGGGCATGTTTTCCATATCCTCGTGGGCATGACTATACTGCAAGTATGAGCCTTATAAGGGTCTTCTAGACACACAGGGCATACGCTATGACCTGATCTTTATTCTTATATGCTAAACCATCATAGCACAGATCCAAAAAGAAACAGCATCCGCTTCAGGGTTACCTATGGTCCTGGTGCACCACAGTCCTCGGACCAGTGGTGACGTGGAAAGAAACTGTAGAAACAAGAGGAATAGCAGCACTGCAGCAGGGGAGAACAAGCTGGTAGGAAATGGTGATAACCTCTGAATTGCCTTCCAGTATATCTCCACTTCGCTGTGAGTAGGAGGACTTCATTTAAAACTAAATATACTGACAGCTGCTTTTATAAAGGAGAGCTTATTTTTTTTTTTTTTTTTTTTTTTTACAAAGAACACCTTTTCAAGTAATTTTAACTTTGCTTTTGAGTACAGAGCACAAAGGTGGGAAAATGGGTTTTTATTTAAACAAGAGAGTTATAAGAAGTGTGGTGCAAAATACTTTTAGAATTGGACGTGATATGTCTCCTGTCATTGCTGCAAAGCCCTGAACATGCCTGAACACATGCTGTTATCTAATTTGTGTTGGAAGGAGCTGAAGGAATATTCAAAGAATTCCTAATACTGCTTTCTGTTTGCAATGGTGCTCACATGGCCCTCCCTTGGTAAAATGGCCTGGACAAAAACAGCTGTTAAGGTAGGAATGTGATTTTAAGCATCCAAAACTGTCTGAGAGTGCGTATGCTACAGCTGATGGTATTGAAGGGGATGACAACCATCGATCAGATTAAACAGTAACCAGGGAGTTAAGAGTGTTCAAGCAAGGAAGGTGCCAGCCTGGAAAGAAAGATATGGGACAAATGAAACTTTGTGATAGCAGGGAGAACAGTGAGAACAGAACAAGCAGTCAAAACCAGAGGATCTGGGTTGGACACTGTTGTATGTTCACCCACTGGCATCAAAACCTCTGTCTGGGCCAGGCAGAGCATTCTCACTGTGTGGCTCTGCCAGCAGCCTGCACCCAGCTTGGGCTGTGGCAGTGCAGGATGTAACAGGTAGTGACCCACAAGTGGTGGGTTGTGAGCTTGTGCTTTCGCCCTAGTGGATGCTTTAGCAGATTGTAGGGTGCAGCACGGGTGCACATTGAGCACCCACATCTCCTACAGAAGGTATGTGTGAGAGGAGGACTGTGTATAACTGTGGATGGGTGCACAGTTTTTGTGTGTATGGTAAGAACTTTGGGGTGCTAGTGAAGAAAGGTCATTTAGAAATATGTCTGATGATGAGTCTATGATGCTGTGATTCATAAAGTTCCTGACTTTATTTCCATTTAGTTAGGGTAAGTTTAATCAATTACTTTAAGACCACACATACAAGATTGGAAAAGACTGAGTCCAGTCTCTTGCTTTCTGATTGAAGATGGTTTCTTTGCATAGGCCTGCATTATGCCTGTGCAAAGATGACTTCAAAGCCTCACTAGGTTAGGTGAGTCTTGTAATTTTCAGCTTGTATTCATTCACAGGAAGTTTATATCTACCTGCTGTTGTGCGCTAATGTTATAGTTTTAGCACTGTCTGTATTCATAGAGAGCAGTCAGGAAGTTTATGGCACATTTTCAGTTCAGTTCCAGTTTTAGTTCCTTTAGTGGAAGATATTTTTGTGTTTCAAGACAGTAATGATTTGGCAAGTGGTTTAATAACTCAAAAGCAGTTTTGGTAAAGCCTGAATCACTTTGATATCAAAAGATACACTTGAAATTGGAGAACTTTTGGAACCCATGCCTGCAGCATGGATTTTTACAGCTAATTGGTTTGCATCACTGTCTCTGGGGTGGAATCGGAGTGCCTCCCAGCATTCTGCCTCAATGTGTTTCCTGCTTTCCAAGCTTCCCACAGTGGGTAAGGAATTGAAAAGCAGCAGTGTCACTGCTACATTTGAACAGCAGATAGTACTGCTGCTGTGACAAAGTTAGACCATCCCGAGTTCCTCACCACTGCAAGGAAACTATCTTTTGCATGCAGCAACACACTTGTACGGAAGCAGGTAAAAGCATGCACATATGGTAGTTCAGTAAGTCTGGTGCAGAGAAGTCAAGTGGGATTACTGATGCAGTTAGAGCACTTCTGTCTGCAGCAGTGCACTGTTCTCTACCACAGAGCAGAAAGAATTGCAGATCTGAGCATTGAAGTTCTGTGTGGAGCTTTGTTAGAGGTCAGCTTAGGCAGGGGCAAAGAAGTATCTTTTTACTGACCAGGGATGCACCAGTAACTGCAATTCCATGCAGACCCATCCTCACAGGTCATGGAGTTCATTCTCCATGTAGGAGTTGCTCAGCAAGAAAAAGGGGAAGGGAAAGGAAGAGATTTTAGGCTGTCTGGAAGAGTTCTTGTAGATGGAACAGCTGAATACCAGTTTTCACTAAGGCCATTTAAAATAATTCCAGCTGTATTTTGAGAAGGAAGTTTTAACCGCTTTGGAATTCAGGTTTGATTTGAGTTCTGTTCTCTAAACACACTATTCTTTACCCTATATCACTAGACTAAGCTGCTGATTTTAAGGGCATGTTATGGTCTTTGGGGAGCGTATGCAAGATCGATCTGTGCTCCATGCTAGTCAGTCATCACCACTATGGGGTATCTGGTGTGTAGTTGTTTTATGTCCGTATCCCAAGAGCACTTTGCACTCTTACATTGTTTTTCCCTGATTCTCAGTATCAAATAATTCTCTTCATATGATCCACTTTTCTGGAGTGCACTTCTTGTAAAGCCAAGACATTTAAATGAAAATATTAATAAGTGTTGCTTATCTGAATCCTTGAGGAGTTCCTCTGTTAACGCAGATTGCCATACTGTTCTTTTACCACAACCTTTATTACTTTCCTTTGGATATTTCATTACCTATCTTGCCATTCCTTCACATCTTCTCCATGTTGTAATTTCTCATATGTGATGCTGAAACAAATACTTCAACATCACCTAAGTTTATTTGATCAAGTACATTTCCTTTGCTCTTACACAAGAACAAGGGCGTTAATAAGTCACTTTGTATTTTTGTTGTCTGCTTTTTATTTCAAGTGCTTTCAACACAGCTCTTGAATGATACGCATAAAATAAAGTTAATTTTTACGCGCATTTAATGTGAATTTCTGGTTTTCAACTAAGCACATAAGATGAGGAATCATAAAGTATTTTATTTGTGCAGCTTCTTTGGGATACCGGGAGAAACGAGCTCATCTGAGGACGCAATGGATTAATCTGTAAAAAAAAGAGCTAAGCTGTTAAACCGAGCAGAGCGCAGGGAGGGACTGTGTCACCCAAAACTGCGTGTTGGACATTTGTTTGTTTATTCATTTGCAAAGTCTGGAGAGGAAGGGAAAAAAAAAAGAAACATTTGTGTTGCAAGAGGATTAGGGGAAGTGATGCTGAAACTGGAGTATAAATGCTCTGCAAGGTCAGTCCCTGGAACAGTTAGTGAGGAAGACGATTGGAAATAACACGAAGTAATCAAAAGAGTAGGGTATGATACTAAATCTGTTTGAGTTTCTGAATCTCTAGGATGTCATTCCTGGGCTACACAGCTCTGGTCTTATGCTGGATATATTGTACTGCAGAAAGAGGTAAGCTTTAATATGGGAGAATAAAACTCAATCCTTTTTTTCATGTTTGCATTGTAGCTATTTAATGAACTGCTGAGAACAATAATTGAGATATTTTCTGGCAGTGTTTGGCACCTTTAGTACTTAGTATCCTGTGATAGGTATTATTTCACCTGGTTTTTGTGGTAACTACTGCTCTTATTAATCTGTTGCACAACTTTTCAGTGGTTGCAATTCTTATAAACTAGAGCAAGACAACTTCTTTGTTACTAATTATGCTCCTTAATTTTAACATCTAAACCCTGTAAAGAGCTGGTAGATCAAAATAGAGAATATTCAATAAATAAGCATTTCTTTCTGCCTGGAAGAATCTGTAAAATCATCTGAGAAAGAGGAATAATTACAAAATTGACTAAAAAGCTCACAAAACGTCTTTTGACTGATAAACTGGTTTGAATCCATTACATGAGACAGATAAATATACACAGGTATGCTTTCATTCATGTTTAAAGAGGCAGCTAGTATTCTGGCATCCTTTTTAGAAGCCTCTGATATTTTCTGCTTAATCTTTCTTGATACTGTGCTTATATTATTTAGTGTATGTTTAGTAATTATTCTTTTTTTCTTTGCTTTCTACCTGGGCTTCTGTACATATCCTGATGGTGGAAGGATGTTTTATGGTTTTGAGCTGGTGTGTCTTTGCTTGGTTCAGGTCGGTTTTAATTTTAGGTGAAGTTGATGAAGACCTTATTAATCAAAATAATCTGATTTTATTTTGAAAACCTGAAAAATCAGGACATTACTGAAATGTATCATGTTTGTCCTGTATACTCATAATAAATACTGTTCCAAAGCAACTAACAAAGTCTGATTTCTTTGGAAAAAAGCCCAGAAAAGTCCTGAAATTTGAAATCAAATTTTGCCTGAATTTGCACTTCCTTTTCACAGTGCTTTCTTTAGATCAGAGAGATTGCAAAGGAATGTGAATGTGGCAATATTTGCTTTATCCAAGACAACTGTTACCAGGGTTCTTAGTTCAAGCTTTGTGTTGAGTGTCTGTGAGTTGTTCAAGAACTGGGTTTTTGCATAAGACTTGAAAAATACTTCTACCTGAATTCATAGTTTGTGCTTGACGTTATGGAAGTTGCTACTGGCATAATGACAGCAAGAAAGCAGCTTGAGCTACAGCTCTTTCTAACTGGGTGCAAGTCACCTATTAATAGTAAATGATTAATTCCAGCTCCCCTGGTCTCCCACCAAAGGATTTGAAGGTATGCGTGTGGTGCATGCTTTCTAATATAAAACTACAACCCTACCAATTCTGGTGAGTACACTTGACAAAGTGCATGGTGTAATTAATACAGTTTAAAAGTACACCCCATCAGCAGAGTTTGCCTTTTCAAGCTACTTAGAAACTGCGTTAAAAAAGAGTAATTAACTGTAGTCAGGAATGTATGTACACACTGTAACTTTTGATAACATGGTTTGACACCAGGGCAGGAGTGGTAAGGAACAATCTGAGAGTTGAAATAAAACTCAGAAAGCAGCTCTATCTTAGTACTGATGAAGAGACTAAGGCAATTATTTTCCACACTTTTTTTTTTTCCTGTGAAAAAGGAGTTAGAAGGCACCATTCTGCACAACAGATAATATAAATATGATAAAACTCAGAAGTGAAGAATAGAGCAGAGACTTGTACTAAACAGCTTCATTCTTAAACCACATAAGAGGGTGCTTTCTCGGCTTGAAAACGGAGAACAGGAATTGTAATAAGTTCTGGTGAAAAATATGTAGAATTAAAAAACTTCCTTTCTCACTATTACAAAAAAAACTTTATTTTTTTTAAAATAAACTAACTATTTTAACACATTTGAAAGGCAGAACTAGCTAGAGTAGTAATCCAGTTTACTCATGCCTGCATCTTGCATTAACGTTGCTAGAAGGGGAGCAAGTCGTAAACTTGCTGAGGCAGAACTCCCTATGGCCTTTTTTGATAGTATAGCAGTACCCTCTAGTGGACAGGAGCAATAACTTTCACTTGGTCGTAGTTCTGAGGAGGAAACGTAGTTATTAAAATCGTTGGAAAGAACGTGCGTGTGTGAGCGTACTCATCAGTCAACATCTCAGCAGTATCATCAAAGCTTGTCTACTTCTTCTGGCTACTTAAGGCAGCCAAAATAAAGTTATAAGATCTCATAGTTAACAGTCTTTGTATTTTCAAAAGGCCGCAACTACAGAACACTTAAAATTCTGCAGCTTTTTCTCTCAATCTTTAAACAATTTTCCAGAAATATGCCTCTAGTTTGGTAGGTGTTTCACTGACTGAAATAGCAGCAAAATGTTCGAGGGTATGTCTTTGCACAACTAAAGTAAAATCCACATCTACACTTCGATGAGGAAGAATAGCTACTTAATCTGCTCACGTTGCATTAGAAATCACAGCTACTTACTCTGTGGTTGTGATTTCCACAGTTTAGTTCAGCAGGCCGTAACCCCACATCCCTTGCGTGAGGAAAGATCCTGAGTACTTTTTCTGTAGTCCCACTTTGAAGCAGCATCCGAACAGTCCATAGGAAAGCTTCAGTGAGTATTGCTGCTTTCTCAGACTCTGGCTTTACAACCAAACTGGTGAGAGGACTTTTGTGCTAGCTCTCTGATGGGTAATGAATTTACTCACTAAGAAATTTCCTTCCCTGGTTGATATTTATTTTCTGTAGAGTGATTTCATTTCTTTCCCAGGTCTGCATTTCTCAGAGGTTCTTTCATTTATTCTTGATGAATTCTCATCTTCATGTGCAGATGTGAAACAAACTTCACCACATCTGATTCACTAGACTGTCCAGACTCTATTGTAAAACTTCAGTCTTTAAAATAAGTGCATTTCAGTCACTCAAGCACAGAGAATTAGTCACTGAAATTAGGTCAACTATTATAAACAAAGCAATAAAAAATGTTTCTTACCAAATATCATTTAGTCTTTCATTAACAGCTTCCCAACATTTGTTTCTTTCCCTTTTGCATGTTTTTTCTTATTCTGAAGCTGTTGAGGAACTTCTTAATAAAATTAATTCCACCTTATTTCTTGTAACTCTTATGGGCTTGGCTGTACATTTCATGGGCACTGAAGAAGTCCCAGGAAAGAGGTTTTAGGGAAGGACTGTATAGTATTGGACTAATGAGAAATATCAGACAACAACATCCCCCTCCCAAATTGAGTCAAAATGTTCTGAAGCTAACGAAGGTCAGAGTGAATACCCACAATTAATCACGTTGTGCATTAAATAGCTCATGGACAGGAGGAAATAAGTTTTGGAATATCAGGTGGTCTCAGCTTAGAAAGCTCTGAGGAGATTTGAGGGGAGCTTTGGCGGAGCTTGATCAAATGACACACATGGGCTTAATGTCAGTAAGGATGGTGGTAGCTGCAGAAGAATATAGAAGCTTGAAAGGAATCTACAGAGTGCACATAATTGTCCCCTGTGACAATAGAAGGACAGGCAGAGGGACTTCTGCAGATGGAAGTGTAAAGGATGTCTGTGGTTAGAACCAGAGTAGTAATCTCATCTCGGTCTTTGTAACTAAAATCTGTTTTATGAATTACGACTTTCCCATGTGGTTTCTTGGTACTTGCTTTACTATTCCTGTGTCCTTCAAAATGTGTATTCATACTCTTACAATGTATGGATTCTTGGCAGTTTCTTGGTTTGTGAGATTAAGTAGAAAACATGCTCATTTGATCACAAATGTTGCCAGGATTTCTTGCTCCGCTTTCTGTTGTACAATTGTTTTGGTGTTTGTATCATGTGCTTCATTCACCAGTGTTTGTTGTTTACAATTTTTAGCTTGCAATGAACCTCCACCTAGGAGGATTAAAGAAGTGCCTACTGAAAGGTGGGACAAACCTCCCTATCGCCATGGCACTAAAGTAACATACAGATGTCGACCTGGATATATAAAACTTGGACGAATTGTATTTGAGTGTGATGATGGAGAATGGAAGCAACTCCCGCCAGCAACAGAATGCAGAAGTCAGTATTTATGCCAAATACGTGCAACTGTTTGACTTGACATTTCACATTCGTTGCCAGTGATGTCAATATGAAATTGCCATTGTATCCTTACCTGTAACTAACTTATTTATTTCAGCATCCTTTAAAATATCATCTGAAAAAGTATGTATGCCTAAGGAAACATTTTTGGAAATGCCTTTTCTCCAGATCAAGGGATTATCATTTTCTTTCTTTACAGATTTATGCTGCTATTAGTTTGGGCTATTAAGTCATTAGGAGCTTGCTTCCAATATTTCTGAAAGGCCTCATGCAGATTAAACTTACAGTCTGAGCAGAATAAAGCACTCACCTACTTCTGAATGCAAGTCAAGAGCCAGGATTGTCTTCTCTCTGGCTTATTCAAGTAGTTGTATGAAAGATACAATTTCTTGAACTTGAAATTATATTTCCCTGCCTTTTCTTTAAATCTCTGAAGAAAAATATCATCATTAGTAACATAGCTGCTATTTATTATCTCTAATATACTGTTAGAAGTTTAAAAGTATTTCACATCCTTATACAGAATTCACTAGTGAAGAAAAGTTTATTATTGTTAGTCAGCAGATACTTCTTTCCTGTAATAAGTTAGTTTTACACGCAAAAAAGTTTTAGACACGTGAGGTTTTCTTCTTGCATATCTGACATACGAAATGTCTGCTAGTAGAATATAGTGTTTGGTTTGATAATATAAATTTAAGTCCCAGCTGTCATTCAAGTGGAGAGAGATACAAATCATGAGTAAAAATAAATTCATGGAGTTGTTACTAGTTTCTTTCAGATCTTCTCAGTTTGATATGTAACTGTATAACCAGTCATTGAACAAGGATGTTTTGAATTATACTTAATTTGGTGTTGCTTTTTAGTAACACTTTTTAGTAAATACCGCCACTGAGTGGACAGGCACTGACACTGGCAAGGGGCAGGTGGAAGGAGAAAAAGGGGTGGTGTGCCACAGATTAAGTGATCATGTTCCCTTTTCAGGGTAAACCACACTAGACAGTGACATTGGAGAAGGGTTAGAATCTATTCAAACCCCTCTTCCTTGACTTTTGAAAGGCTCGTACTCAATGCTAATTCCTAGGGAACTGCTGTCTTTCACACTTTCACATTCCTATATATGGTGTAAGTAATCTTTTTCTTCCGCTGCTTCTGTTTCATAGTTGTTGTCATTGTTGTTGGGTTTGGTTTGGTTTGTTTTTTTTTACCAGATAAGCCCTGTGGACATCCTGGAGATATTGAGTTTGGTTCCTTTGAACTTACCAGTGGAAGTGAATTTGTGTTTGGTGCCAGAGTGGAGTACAGATGTAATGATGGGTAATGCTTATTTAACTTAATATATGGGAGTTAACATGAGATGTTAATTATAGTGTCAGTTATGGAATTGTTGTCTGTAATGCAGCTGCAACTTAATGCTTGATTATTGTTTAAATTTCTGCAATTACGGTAATGCGAAACAAAACTCATTTTCATGTCTGGTGCTATTGGAGTAACTGACCTCATGCACCTGAAGCTGTCACCCGAAGTGTCTGAAGCTTGTAAGGCTGTAGCTGACTTGAAATCATGGCTGAGTAGAAAACAAAAATAGGGATCTGTCCCTAAAGGCTGCCTCATGTCTCCCCCAGCCAGTTCCAGTAGGCACTCATGATGCAGTTACGTTAGCAAAGACGTTAGGCCATACAATAATTTCATATTTAGAATCACAACTTCTCAGTCCTGCTTAAATTACTTCCTTTTATTTTCCCTTTTATTTTGAAGAAGAAAGCATTGTAAAACATGTTTGAAGAAAGGCATTTCTGTAGGCATAGACTCACTAATGTCTTCACTGACTGCTTGGAAGAAATTCTCTCTTCCTCCTTTATTCATCTTCTCCAGTGAAAACTGCAGTAAGGCAAATACATAGTATTGTGCTTAGTAAAGGATGGCCGGGACTGGATTTTTATTTCTTGAAATGTAAACCAGCCATGGCAGTTCAACCTTGCTGTTGTAGTCTTTGCATTTCTGGAATCTAGTCGGAATTCCACAAAAAAAAAATCCAAAATCAATAGTCTCCTTAATCCCGTAATTTCAGCCCATTCTTCACTGACATTTCTGACTAGCAGTGGTTCCTCTAGCTACAGTTCAGACAAGGCAGAAACCACAGCATCGTGGCCATTTTGCCCTCAAGCCCAAGACCGTACTAGCTTATCAAAGCATGAGATACATACGGTTCGGATTAAGTCCTGTTTTGATGCTATCCCATGGCTTTCAGTCATACTAGAGCACAAACAACAGGAATTTTACTCTGCTTGCCATTGATCATGTAGATGATTGCTAGGTTATTTGTTATGTAGCTGAAGCTTGCTTTCTCTGTAATGAAGACGCCTTTTTACTTCCTACTTCTGGGTTATTTTTTAATTACTGCTTTTTGCCATAAGCAATTAAAGTAAAGAAAATAGGGAAGATGGCAGCTGAAAAACTTCTCAGTTTCAGTTAGTCTGTGCTACAGCATATAAAACCTACATCATTTGCTTCAAAACCGGCAGCGCTGCTGTTCCTGTCACATAATGAGACTGTCTTTTAGCATTGTTTACTCTTTATTCGGTAAGATACTGGATGCTCAGCCAAAGAAATTACCGTGAGTGTCAGGCAGATGGATGGAGCAATGACATCCCTCACTGTGAAGGTAAATAAAGTTTGACATTTAATTCTTTAGCAAACTGTCTTTTTATCCATCTGATACTGTCTAGGACTAGTCTATGATCTCTCTACTAGTATTAATTCACATATGTTTAAATTCAAGTTATACAACAATCAAACTTACAATTACTGCTCAGCTATTTTAGTCCAATAACCACTTAAACTTTTATTGAAAGCATTCACAAAATAGACTCTTGTCACCCCAGACTGGCTTAGAGCTCTGCCTCGCCTAAAGGCCCTGATAGAGTAGATGCCTGCAGGACATGGTTACAAAAGACAATTAGGATGAGGCATTTTGGATGTATGTGAAAGGATGTGTGGTTTTTGGCAGCTCTATCCTCCTACCTCTATGAATATCCTAGCCATTAGAATTTTATTGTAAGTTCTTCTTATTAGCATACAGTGGAAAAACTTCAGTAAGTAAGAACTGATAGTCTGTTTTGACATTTCCTTGGTCTCAGATTCTCCACGTTTAGTTTACTGGACTTTGAATCTCCTCAGTTTTAGGCATGCAGGTCTCTGTCTGCACAGTGCAGAGCAATGATGTCTAACATTTTTTGTCACGTATCACCAAGATACTGCAAGTTTCAAGTCCTCATAAGATTTTTCTTTCATGATTGAGGAGTTTGTATAATGTCCTAATTGTGAGGAAAGTAGAAGATAAAATGTGAGCTCATAGAAAAGGCTCATAGACTTATAAGATGACAAATGCTGTCGCAAAGTAGGAGCTATGGTAGACAAAAAACAGCCACTTGCTCAGTGATATCCATGTCAGCATGTATGAATGAGCTTTGATAGACATTTCTCCCTTAATAAGAAATAGCTAATGACATGCTAATTCTTTTTCTGCAGTTACAAAATTAGGAGATAATAATAGGTCTAAGTTCAAGGCTGATACTGTGTTTATTTACTTTGGTAATATAATGTTCTGATAATACATAATTGTTTTGGTAATATTGTTTTGTTAAATTAACCTATTTTGACAAAAGTTTAATGGCCCTACATGTCAGTCAAGGCTTATCTAACCATTCATAGAATTCATAGGCTCATAGGATAATTTAGATTGCATAAAACCTTAGGAGGTCACCTAATTCGTTGGGTGCTCTGACTTTAACCTTCAAGGGCAGAGAAGAGAATTGATGAGGTCCAGTCGACAAGCTTCCTCCTATGTCAGTCTGTCTTTTTCCTTAGGGTTTTATACTGTATGTGTTGCAAATAGTATCTGAATACATAACAGGAGTGTATATTTCTAAAGTGTATAAGGAAATTACAGCGAGTTTTCTTTATTTTAACTTTTTTGTCTGACAACTTGCTTTATAGAATAGACCTCAAAATGGCTTTTGCTTTGTTTTATTTTCCAGTGGCAAAGTGTTTCCCTGTACAAGCACCAGAAAATGGAAGAATAATTACAACTGGTGCATTTGAGCTCGGCCACGAGTATTCCTTTGGCCAGGTTGTAAAATTTGAATGTAATGCGAAATACAGGCTTGTTGGATCTAAAGAAATCATTTGCTCTTCTAATGGAAAATGGAGTAGTGATGTGCCTCAGTGCCAAGGTAAATAAGACACTATTTATTATCCGTAATTAAGAAGCTTTGTTCTCATAGATTTGTAAGGATTGGTTACTGTATGGGAAACTACAAAGCTTTCACTTTATTCTAGAGCATTAAAGCCTAGCTTGGCTGTAAACAATCTCCATTGCATGTATGCAGGCGAAGTTGGATAACAAAGAGAAATTAGAGAATATTGGATGCTAATATATTCACAGTGGACCATCTGTTTGTTCCACATTTTCACTACAAGCTGTATGTATTGCCAGGCTGTAGGTTCCTTTCTATTTGAAAATAGCATTGGTATGTCTACGTATGATTCAATCACTTCGGTATTGATTTAGCCAAAGTAATTGGAAACAATTTGAATCTATGTGAACCAAGTTTGAAAAGTGGGCATGGTTTTCATTCACCCATGTTCTTAGGGTATGTAAAATACAAAGAAATCAAGATGGATTTTGTTTTCCTTCAGACTAATCCCTTTTGGGAAGTTAGGTTAACTCATGTTTAGTCTGTACGGAGCCACAGAATCACAGAATACAGCAGGTTGGAAGGATGCCTGAAGGTCCCTCAAAACAATTAGCTAAGGCAAATTGCTCAGGAGCATGTCCAGTCAGTTTTCGAACATGTCCAAGGGTGGAGACTCCACAGCCTCTCCGGGTAACCCATTCCAATGTTTGACCACTGTTAAGTAAAACTTTATTTTCTTACATTTAAATAGTGTTTCCTGTACTGTAATTTCTGCCCACTGCCTCTCCTCTTGTCACTGGGTGTCAGTTACTTCATCATCTTTACTTCTGCCTGCCCTACCACAGGCAGGATTTAACACATGTAAATAAGATCCTCCCTCCACCTCAAGCTCTCTTCTCTAGACTTTAGGTTGTGTGAGATTGGATTGTCGATATTTAAGAATGAATCCTAGGAAGCTTCTGGTAACAAAGACTTAAATAATGTCAGGATGTCAGATACATGTATGGTTTGTTCACGCTTTCAGTGCTTCATTTTGCTGCTTTGAAACTCCCATTTATTAGAATTTGAATTGCATAAAGTGGGAATAAACACAATTGATAGTAACTTTTGCAGAATATAGTTAAATTCTTTTTTCATGTTAATGCCATGATTAAACCAATCAACTGGCAGTGAGAGAGCTTTAGATTTGCTGGATATTACAAGGAAATTAAATGATCTGAAAAAGTGAAATTCCTAAATTTCGTCAGGCTAGTTACTTAGTTTAGAATGTTCCCTGCCTTATATTGTGATCCTGAGATCCATTAAAGTCCAAAGCAGAGACTTGGAAACTGGTTCATGAACCAATTTGCTATTGATGCTGTGCTGCACCACACTTTCTACCCAGCACCCAAAATCAGGTTGCTGAAGAGTTTTCAAATAAGATTCAAACGGTTTCCAAATGCAAATGGTTTTTTGAAGTCAAATGAAAAAAGAAAAAAACCCTCAAACCAAACAAACCTAAATTTTATTCCTGTAGGCATTTATTCAAAGCAAATAAAACCAAACAAAAATATATGGATATTGTCTTTCTCAACTTTAGAAATTATCTGTCATGTGCCAAAAATTCCACATGGATATGTATGGTCTCCAAAGCCATCTTACAAGGAAACTGAACAGCTACAGTTTACCTGTGATAAAGGATACAGACATGGTGAAAGAGCAGATGCACGATGTACAGCGACAGGATGGACTCCAACCCCCTATTGCACTGGTATACCTTACCTATTTATTTGGTACTTTTTCTGTGCTTGGAAGTAATTTCAGAGATTAGTAATGACAAAAGTTAGTTTATTAATAAGAAAAGAAATCCATCCACATCTGACCAATATCACATGAAGATCTGGAAGGATTAAGTGTTTAATACTAAAGAGACCAACGACTGTATAAGAGTTTTCCATGGAAAGCAGTAGTAAAACCAGTTAATTCAGTCTTTTTTTACTTGTGTATAGTTAAATGGGTCCACAAAATAACAATTGCTGAAGTATGCTGCATAAATGAGACTGATGCTAAAATACTTCATGCAGCATTAGTAGCTGTTATTTTATTCTTTTTTTATATGATTCAGAATTAATGGGAAGAATAGAGGGAAAAAAGTCCTAATTTGGAAAAATAGGAAGGAAAAGGCTGAATCTCTTTACTTTCTGCAAAATATGATTGAAAATGTTTTATCCAGGGAGTGGAAAAATTAGACACTAAAAAGAATAATTAAGTAAGCAGGAAAAAATAGCTGTTAATACCAGAGAAATTCGAAGTACAGAGGGGATCTGAAATCTGTAGTGGCATGGGTAAATTGACATTTGAAACCAGCTTCTTTGGAGAAGTGGTGTGGGTTTTGAAGTCCTGTTGTCTTCATATACATTCTCAGCGTTTTTAAAGTGTGTGTAACATGAGCAAAACTGGTACAAATCAGTGTACCAGACTGTGCTGTACTGTTGGAAGACTAGCTAAAGAATTATTGTTTGATAGCGTATGAATTGCAGCAGTATGAACGAAATCAGATGTCCTGGTTTCAGCAGTAACAGTAATTTTTCTCCTCCCTCATAGCTGATGTTTTGGCTTCAGTCTGAGAATAATGCTGATAACACACTGATGCTTTAGTTCTTGCTAAGTAGCATTTACACTGATCAAGGACTTTTCAGTCTCTCATGCTTAGCCAGTGAGGAAGAGCACAAAAAGCCTGAAGAAACAGAGACAGGGCACCGAAATCAAAGTAGCCAAAGGAATGTTCCATATGGATATGCCCATAAGCGCATAAGCTTAAAATTACATTGGAATTGTAGTGCTAGATTGTACATAAAGCTGAAAAGTTTCTACACAGCCACTATGTCAAGAACTGTGTACAATATAATAATTCATTAACCCTAAGAACCACAGACACGAGCTGATGTATTAAATGGAGACCAGAGTAACACAGTATGCATGAATCCTGCCACTGTCCATCACTGAAGATAGCAATTTGTTTAATGTCATCAGAACTGTAGTTGCACAACCTCCTTATCCATGGTGTTGAAACTTCCCGTCAGAAATTGTCTGAGAATCTGTACAAATTAATATATTTACAAAGCTGAAACTCTCTCTTGGTTTCTAACTCCCAAATGCCTTCTGAGCACTTACCTAAGATGCCAAATCCAGTATTTCTGAGGCTAGCCCTGTTGAGCATCATCCCTTTGGCTTATGGATCTTTCTTTAGTTTCATTCAATTACAGAACTTAAAAACTATATTAAAGTCTCTCTCCAAATCCCACAAAGAGAAATGTTGTGTCCCATTGAAGCAATTCGAGGTAAATTTGGTGGAAATCAGCTGTGGCTTGAATTCTCTTCAAGAAATTGCCAAACGCTTGAAACTGGAAAAACAAAATGTTGGCAACAGGGCAACATTGTAGGATGTTGTGCACCACCCACCTTCCTGGGACCTATTCCAGAAAGACTCCTTTAGAGATAAAAAGTAGTCATAGTGCCCACTCAGTTCTTGACCTTTCTGTATCAAGATTAGCAAATCTATTAATTAATATGCATTGCCTACAGTTTAGCAACATGCTGCTCTTGAGAAGTGCCAAATAAAGCATTCTTCCAGGCACTGATACACTGGGCAAAGATACTTGGGGCATATTCAAACAGTGGTTCTGGATCCTACCGGACTTATCGCTGAACCTAGATGATTCAGCAGTACACGCATACAGCTGACTCACTCACCTTCACTCCACAGGAAGACCAGCCTGTAGTTACTTTGTAGTCACTCCTTCCCAGCCGTGAGTGTGTCAGAGGTATTTTTGAAGCTCTGGTTTATAAATAATACTCTTTCTTGGCTTCTCCAAGCATAAAGATACTATGGGCTTTTTACAATAGCATTCCCATCCTTTCTCAGTTGGCAAAGTACTTCCAGTGTCGGTGCAAGACCCTAATCTTAATCATACACCGTTTGAAGGATAAGTTCCTAATTTAGAGGTATAGTTATTTCTCCATTTGCAGCCTGTCAATGAATGCCATCCTGTGGGACAGTGTTCATTAACCAGCGCTGGAGCTGTGAGTGAGACCAGCATAGGTCATTTTTAGCTCCAGCTGTGGAATGACCTCCTGGAAAAGATTAGTCAAATTCAGTTGGATCACTCCTAGTTCTTGCTCAAACCATTATCTTTGCAGTTAAGTTTTAATCTTCCAATTAGCACAACATTGGAAAGAGGTGTCACTCTCCTCTTACAGCACTGTACATTTCTAAGAGTGGGAGAGAAATGTAACCTTGTCTTTGCCCTAGGAAACACCTTTTTAACAATTTCATGCAGTTATGGTCAATATACTATGCAAAAAAAGGACTTATGCAGTAAGTGTAAACGTGTTCTTCAAATTAGCAACCATTTTTTCTCTTTTTATTTAGAAATTACATGCTCTCCACCAAGAATTCCAAATGGGGACTTTAGTCCTCAAGGAGACAACTATAAAGAAGGTGATATAATCACAATACAGTGTAATGCTGGATATCATTTTAAAGTGTTGACTGGCAGAAGCATAGCTGAATGCACCAAGAATGGCTGGGTGCCTGATCCAGGTTGTGTCCGTAAGTAGCTCTCATGAATGAAGACTCAATGTGTACCATTGTTGGAAATACTTTAGTAAAAAGGAGATCAAGAGAAAAACTGAAGCAGCATGAGAAACAAGCTGCTTATTCATTGTGCTTCTTTGTGATGTAAAGCTTCAGTTGGTGGTGGAAAAATCAGCTGTAGAAACAAGGGTATCATCTACATATACATTATGTTATAAACACAGGTATTATCTATTACTGTATTTGTAAAGTATGTGTTAAAATGTGCTATAGTCAGCTCCCTGTCAGGAAGGTTTATAGCCCACCTGAGGAGTAGCATGCCAGTCAAGGTAAGAGAACAGTGAGTGTTAAAAGTATCCAAACCAAAACAGAACACAGATAATGTTTGAAAGGTATCTTTCATCACAGTTATCACAGTTTTACTTGTTGTTGTATGTTGGTATATAATGAACAATCACAGTTTTTTTCTACCTCTCAAATAACAAAGCATGATATTCTTGGTTGTTGACGAGTTCTTTCTTGGCTTAAACTTCCCTTAACTACAATGATAGGTTTGCCCAGTAGGCACAATATTAATGAGTAAATAACTAAATCCGGAAGTAATTTGTTAATGAGCTATCACTCATTGATCTTTGGTCCCTAAAAATAAGGAGAAAACTTAGAATCTGAAAGAAACCCTACTGAAATCTGTCTTGTGAATGAACCTTTGGATAAGATTGTTTGAATTACTCCAAAAAAAGTGCAGTTAGTATCTGTATTAAACTTTTCCCTATATGTGTGTGTGGGTTCTAAAACTAAGGTGTCATTCTGAGACCACTCGTTATTGAATGGTCCGTCCAGTGGGTGATCTCCCCTGCCCCAGCATGGGGGCTTTGGCTTTGGAAGGAAACTACTTGACATACCCAAGTAGGACACTCTTGTAAACTTGAATGAAACCTGGGAATATCCTCCTTCTATCCTTGACTTGTCCCTGAGGAAGGTCAGTTCTTTTGAGGAACTGAGACAACAAAAGAAAAACAGTACAGTCTTAAAATAAAAAAGAGAAGGGAGAGGAGCTAAGAAGAACTTTTGGTGCAAAGATCCCAAAAGTTACAAATTAAAGTGGTGACAGGAGTTATCTCAATTTTAAGAATCCACTGTTCAGTGTGTATATGTGAGCTAGCTGCCCTCATTGTCAATATTGTAAATTTAATTGAGACACTCTACAAAGGCAGTGTCATGTCACCATATAGAATAAATACTTACATGTAATCTCATAAATTAACTGGATTTCTGTTGGTTGCATTGGAGTTTGAGGGAAGCAGCCCAGGCATAAGCACTGACAAAGATAGCAGAAGCAGAGTGTGATTATTCCTGCACTCCTTAGGATCTGCCAGGTTGTGCCGTCTTGTCTCTGTCAGTTTCAGAAAACACTGATGATGATGAATCTGAATTGTGCCTTGAGCATTTTGTCATGCATGTGTTGATATTGTTGCTGTTAAATTCTATTTCAAGGGAAACCCTGTGACTACCCCGCTATAG
>JASSUY010039064.1:0-51912 GCA_032466535.1 Forpus xanthops
CAAAGCCCGGCCCCGGGCGGCGGTGGCCTGGCCTGGCCCTGCTCCGCGCTGCTCCGCTCCGCTCGCCCTCCCCGCCGGTGCCTCAGCACCTCGGGCCCGCGGCACCAAACTTCGCCCGGAGTTCTCCGCCTCTCCCCGGCGGCAGCTCCCTCCTCCCCGTGCTGCCCCGCTCTGTGTGCGCGGAGAGGCACTCACTCCAGCTCATTCCCAGTCTGTCTCTCATGCAAATTGCCTGCTGGCCGCCCCGGCCCGGCTTCCACCCCCTCCTTCCCTCCCAAACACGCTCACTCACGCCGCCGAGGGAGGGCGGGGAGGCGGCCGGCCCGCCGGGAGCTCCGCTCCCCCCTCCCTTCCCCGGGCGGGACGGGGCTCTCCGTCCCTCGCTCCGTCCTCCCTCGCTCCGTCCTCCGGGCGGGACGGGGCTCTCCGTCCCTCGCTCCGTCCTCCCCTCAGCCCCGCTCCAAACGCGGCGCGCGGCCTTCCCGCCGCGAGCCCCCTCAGAGCGCAGGGCGGGAAGGTCCCCTCAGGGAGCCCCGCGGCCCCTCGCGCTCCCGCAGCCGAGGCCCCTGGTGTGGGTTTCACATCCCATAGGCAACATCGGGATCCTGGGACAAATCCAATCGAGGGGGAAATCAAATATAAACGCAGGTGACAAAGCCCCCTTTTAGCAGAGGGTGCTCAGGGTGGGATGGATGCAGCCCCACCGCAGCTGTTTCTCTGCAGAAAGGTGGTTTTCCACACAGAGACAGATGAACACAACCTGGTCAGTCGTGCTCAATCAATGGGGTTTGTTTCAACCCTTTGAATTCACTATTCAACTTCTCACCCCAAGCACTGGGCACCCAAGTAATGTTTGCCCTGTATCAGGCACAAATGACTCCCTGGAGATGTTTACCACCGGACCTGCTCAGATGGACTATTTCTGTCTGTTGGTTCCGATCTAGGTGTGCTGTGGGGACGTCCCGGGTTTGGCTGGCTCAGGCAGACATCCAGGTACATTTCCAGTTCCTCACTTTCCTGCTGCGCACACTCGGGCTCTCACACTTCACCATCACTCCCTCCACACTGAAAGAAAGGCCAGGCCCTGAAAAAAAGCAGGTAAATTTAATCCATAAGCTCCTCAGGGCTCCAGTTCTCTGATAAACCACCCCAAAATGGTGCTGAGGCAAGCAGCAAGGTGGCTGGGCACCTGCACAGTCACCACGTGCCTCCATCAAGGCCAGTTCGTGTCTCCATCTCCATCTGCTCCACAGCCCCTCACAGCAGCTGCCCAGCAGCAAAGGGTAAAGGTTTTGGGGGACCCAGCTCCCAAATTGTGAGGTTTTGAGCCAAAACACACTTCCCTGATGTCTCCATCCCGTCACAAAGGACGATGAAGAGCCCGAGTTCAGGAAGCCTCGGGGCTGCTCAGCAGCTCCCAGACACACGGGTTCTTGCCAACCCGCATTCTCATATTCCAGGTTCCAGTGCAACCCAGTGGGGAAACTCCTCGAAAGCCGGCATCCCAAACCTTCCCGTGCCTGCGGATTCCAAGCAGCCAGCCCTACTGATTGCCTTGTGGCAAGTTAGGAACCTATGGGTTCAGACAGCGTCTGAGGCGCAGAGGCAACTGGCTTGGCTTTCACATGGGTTTAAACACTGTGCTTCAGTCCGAATTCCCAGGACCAGATTCTGAAATACCAATATTGGTACGAATTAAACACTCCTTCCCCTTTTCTCCAGCAATCTCAGATTGTTCCCAACATGCATTCCCAGAGTGCCTTGAATTTTGGAGGCTCACCACTAGAATTTTGGACCCTTGCCCCGACCCAGTTTTTGGCAGCCTTGGTTGACATGCCTGAAGTAGAGAGATGTGGAACCCCTGTAGATGATCCCAGCATCATCTGCGGAAGTGGTTCCCCAATACCTCTAAAACAATGTAGGCCGGTTTTGGCGCTCATTACGCTGAAAGCAGGATGATTAAATTACTGACTTGCTGCTTCCATTGAGTTGCTGCATATTTGTGTTTGCAGAAAAGGCTTAGTTCCTGATAGATGGTGATCAGTTCGGAATCTGAACTTTCACTTAAAATCTTGGTTTTCACAACTTTAGAGAATAACCTGAATATGTGAACCAAGTGAAACACAGATGGTGAAGTACATTTCTTCATGCAGAAATAAGTACTTATTACCATTTTAAATGTGGGGAAGTTTCAAGTCATCTCTTTCTGGTTTCTTTATCTTGGCCTAGCACACTTGGAACTAAAAGCCAAGAAGATGACGGCTGATCATGGAGGACCCTTAGACCTGGCATGTCAGTACTACATCAGGATGACCTCAGCGCAGATTTCCAGTGGGGACTCTATGTTTTCTTCTAGTTGTTGTGGCTAGAAAACCATGGGGGCCATTCCCTGCCTTTTTCATCCAGAAAGTTTGCAATAGTACTCAAACCTCATCTCTGCACTCAGAATTCATGCTGTGACCTCGATTCAGCCAGGCTGCCAGAATTTTCTATACGTATTCGTGGGCTAATCTTCAGTCTGTTACAGTCATATCACAAGCAATCAACTGGGTAAATTTGAATAAGGGGAAGGAGGGGAAAGAGCCGAGTGGTTTGCTCACACTTGTACAGTGATTTAGTGGCAAAAGGGTGAGTAGAATTTGCTAAACACTAAACCAAACTGGGTCTCGGTTGCTTACAATCTTGTAAACGAGGCATAGGCAACTAAATCACTGATCTAAACTCACAGCAGCACTGTTGAACACTACTGAAAACAAATAAACATCTGGGTTTGGAAGGCAGAATAAAGTTCCAAGATTAGGGACATTACATTTTATGGGAAAGCCCATGTTCCTGCCGGGGTTACCTGTCAGAATGAAGTGTTCTATGAAAACCTGACTTTCTGAACCCCTACGCAGTAATTCTTTATTTCAGAGAGCCTTGGACACTCTCATCGTGGAAGAATTAACAGACAGGAAAAGACAGGACTCTCCCAGTTTTGCATGGTCTGGATCCGTTCGCTGGTATACAAAATGTCTGATGTCTTGGAAGCCACCACTGGACAGGATATAGCACTTATCTGTGCTATAACTTTTGCTTTGCTTTTTAAAAGTCATTGTTTGAGGTGTAGTACAGGTTCAGTTCTAATTGTGGCTTGCCCTCAATGAAAAACAAACATGTATAGAGTCTGCAGTAATGTGAGGAAACCATCTACTTGGTTCATATAGTTGAAGGAAAAAACAATACCTTTTAGAGCTATCTTGCATTCCTAAACCTTTTACTAATAGACTAAGTCCTTAACAGTTAGTAAAATTAATCTCTACATACCTTGTTTATTAGTGGGATCAATGAATAGGAACAAAACTTAAACTTTACTTTCACAAAGAGAAAAATTGGGCTCTGATTCAGGAAGAATACAAAATTAGCAGGAGAAACAAGAATGTGTTTGCTCAAGCTTACACAAGCACATATGCACCTTTATTAGAAGTATTTTTGATAGCTTCAAACTAACAAACATCTTCTATGCTTCACCTTATGTTCCCTTTATATCCTTCAAGTAGCAAGAAGGGAGCCAGGGGTTTTGGGACAGAAATGAAGCCAGTTCTATCACTTGCCATCCCTCTCCCTGACACCCCTTGTGCTCAGGCATGCTGGAACAGGCGGGCTGGAGGAGGCCTGGCCAGAGCCCTCTGGCTACGCTCAGCCAACAGACAGGTCTTAGGAGAGCCTGGTGCCTGCTAAAACAGCTCCCAGGCTGCCTTGACATGCAGTTGTGGCTAGTTTGAAAATCAGGGAGTGGTTGAGAACCAGCTTCTAATGTACTGCCCCATCTCTCTTTCACTCCCTCACTGAAATATTAAGTGTAACTTCCTCTGTGGTCATACTTGTATATGAAGGCAATTGACAATGCCACTGACCAAGACAGCTGAGAAGCAGGTGGACAACCTGTGAAATACACAGCAAATAGGGATTTATTAGAGCTACAGCTAAGAGGGCTGTGACCTCCTCAACTCCATTTGCTCTACTATGCATAAGTAGCAGCCACACTAAAGGCTGAGGGTGAGACAGGTGGCAGTGAAAGTGAGGATATAGTTTTAAATTGGGTTATATTCATAACTTAACTTGTAAATAAGGGCTACGACATTTAACTTTGAATCTATGTCACATACAGTATGCATAAACAAGGGAAAGTGTAGGAGCTTTCTTTGGTTAAGGTAATATATATATGTAGAACAGCATTTATATGCAAGCAAACCTATCTTAATCACTCAGAACAAACCTACAGGAAAATAACTTATGGTGTGAGTCACGAAAAAAACAAGGTCATTCGAAGTTAATGTCTTCAGAGTTAACTTCAGCACTGTGAAATACACAGCTCTTTCAGGGTGCAGCAATTCTTCTTCTCTACATACAAGAAAATACATATCCACAATAAAAAGTTGCTTTGCTGAAAATACATAATACTCAAGTCAGAAGCTACATCACCTGCCTGTTCCAAGAGGTTCCATAGTGTAAAAATCACAGAACCAACTCCAACCAAAGGTGTAGTTAAGCCAGAATTGTGTCTATGACTATGGCAGTACCCCTTGCCTAAGGAAGAAGTACAAAGCAGCAGGATGTCTGGAGTGAGCCTTCTAATACGCTCTCCCAGTTTTTGGCAAGTATTTGTGCAGGCAGCCCTGAACTGGAGTCGATGTCCCTGGAAAGCCACAGACTCTCGCAGAATGTAGGCCATTCCTACACTACAGGACCTCTTTGCTTCTGACTTACATTTACAAGTGGCCTTCATTAGACCCCCCATGTCCTACCTGCGACACAGAGCTACTCTGAAGATGAACTGAGATTGTCCAGTGGTGCCTGTAAGATTCCCTCATTACTCGTTTTACAGCGTGGGCAGCACTTGGTGATCATGCAGGAAGAGAAAGGGCAGTGCTGCGGTTAGAGCAGGCAAGTGGAGCTGTGCCCTCTCTGACACAATGCTCCTGTGTCATATGAAGAACCTTCAGCTAAAACTGTGCATGTTTATGGTGTGCCCCTTGCTCTCAAGAGGTCTGGCTGCTCCCCTGGGGTCAGGTTTGCAGCAGGGCACACACAGCTGCAAGGGAAGCTGCTGAGAGCTCTGCTTCAATAAAGCAGGACATCCCTTTAGGGCCTCCTGAAAACCACACATCTAGCAGAGCTTCAAAAAGGGCAGGCCTAATCCTGGTTTCTTCTGCTCACTGAAGGCTTGGCTTTGAAATCTTAATATACTTCATAGGGTAGCACTTAACACAGTTTACTCATGTCCAGTAAGTGATGGGGGATGGCAGTCAACAGTGTGGAGTTCTGTGGTTTCAGGCTTTTTGTTGTTTCATGAGAGACAGTAAAGCCTCTTGCTGGGGACGCCATAGCCTCATCCCTTGCACAGCTCTCAGAGGACAGGAGAGGTGTGCTCAGGGACACAAAAGCCTCCTGAGGCTGAGCCCTTGGCTGAACCACAATCACTTGTCTAAGGCCTGATCTAATCTTTACAAACATGCTAACAGTTTGAAATGAATAAGCTTTTAATTAACCTGGAGATAAAACTGCCTAATAGAGACATCCACAGGGCCATGCAGATATCCTGACAGCATGGAGTGGGGTGTTTTCAACACCCAGGGCTGTGGGGAGGCAGCACCTGCAAATGCTCAGCACTGCCAAGACTTTGCATACAAGTAGGTGCTGCCAGGCTGTTGCTCACACACTGCACACACACACACTTGCCTGTTCCAAGTCTTGAAGCTGAAGTTTCATATTTTTAAAGTATGCCACGTGGTTCAAATAAGATCCAAACTCGCAGTTACAAGGACCTTGCGCCTTGTAAGACCTTCCCATCCTCTGGTTGCTAGAGTTACTGGAGTCCATGTAAAACTGTACAGTTTCTTGTGGGACAAAATTACCAGTAAAAAAAAAGCTGAAGCCAGAAGTAAGAAAGGAATAAGCCAGGCCCCAAAGCCCCAAACACAGAGGCTCATTACAGGTAACACAATAAACTCCAACTCCCAGCCACAAGTGTTTTATTTGAGATTCTTTTCCTATGCCCATATATGACTGCCTGTCCCCTCTGAATTCCTTGCTATGCCTGCACCCTTTTCTTTGCCAGGGCACATCTGTTAAAGTCTTCATTTTGGCTTTTGAAGTGGGCATTTCATATCCAGCTGAATTTTAAAAGAGATCCTGAGCAAAGGCTTTTAACAAGTAAATATAAATATATTATTTTTATGAATAGGGCCCTGTTTTCACATGTTCCACTTGCAATGGCCTCTTGTCCACAGCTGCCTGGATGTCAAACCCTCTGTGGGGAGAATCCACTTCTGAAGGAATATACTTCTTCTTGTGCATATGGGAGATTCTCAAGGACTATATTAATGAAAAACACGTGCAGGCGGAGGTCCCACCATGGAGCTACAACCTTGGGTAGCAGAACCCACCCTGGCACTGCTCCCCTAGCACTGATCCGAACTGAAACTCTGTGCTTCAGACACCCTCTGCTTGCTATAGCATTTATGTTGAACCTGGGCAGAGCTTGAGGCTGCTTGCACGATACATACACACTCCTCAGGGAACAATGCTTTGGATCTCAGCCCTGCCTCACCAAAGTCAAGTGAGAGCTTACTAATTTCAATTACTACAGAATTTAGCCAGTAGTTTTCATCCAGTGGCTTCTCTACATTGAAACCAACAGCTAAAAGCTGCTTATTTCTTCATTTTTGAGGCTTACTTCATTAAGACATAACATTAGCCTCTTTTTCATTTTAATTCTTTGGTTCTTTTAACCTGAAATGCAATTGAGGCCCCACAAAAGGACTGTCATCCTCATCTGAATCAAGGAATCCTCTTTAAGGCAGCAGCAGTCAGGTGTGGAATTATTTGCCCATGAATAATATGTTAATATTTATACATAGCTTGCTTAGATAAGAAAAACAACTTGAAGATTTATGGCAGAAGCTCTGTATAGCTGTGCTTTGTGGAGAAACTTTTCAAGCTCCATGTTGAATCCCGATTGTTGATTTTGCCTCCTGACAGTTTAATGTGTAACCCAAGAAAGTGCATTCTTCAGGGGTGAGGGGGAGAAAAAAAAAAGGCATAAAAAAGGGAAAATCAAGCCATCACAAAATGCCTATGCTTTTCTGCTGGGGGTTTCACTGCATTTTGGAGAGAGCAGTCACATTGATATGCAGATCCTCAAACACAGCTGAACTGGAGACAGTCCACATATAGAAAAAATTTGGGTTTACTTTTCTCTTTAAGTCTTTTTCTGGGTGCTTACTATTGCAAAAATGCAGCTTTGCTTTTACGTAAAGTTTCCCTAAAGCTCAAGCCCTTCTTAAGCTACAGGAATGGCACAGAAGGAGAAGAGAATCACAAAGAAAGCCTCCTGCTCCATGTGTGTGAGAGGAGGGATGTTTACTCCTTGTTTATTTGTTCTGGGGGGAATCAAGTGCTTTGTGTGAGGGCTCTTTGCTAGTGAGGCTGAAACGCTCTCAGGGCCCTGCTAAAGCCTTGCCAAGTCTGTCATCAGAGGGAAGAGAAATCCGGGCAGACTGCCCTAAATGAATACTAAACTCACATCGAATTCAGTTTAAGCACACAGTACTTGGTATGGAGGCTAAAGGCAGAATTACCAACTCAAGCGTTCCAAACTCCCAAGTCAAGACCTTAACATACAATCAAATGGGCTCAAAATTGTAGCAATTATATTAAAATAATAATGCAATTTTCCTTTTTTGCATCTCAAAGGGTTCATGTTTCTTACCTTGTCTTGGCCCACATAAAGGATGAGATGAAAGAAAACCAGGGCTGAGGTTCTGATGCAATTATTTGGGAGCTAAGGGCTCTAAGAAGCATCACCTGTGTACGGCTTGCAGCAAACTTGTGAGAGGTAGGAACAGTGCTGTGGAGAAAATGCAATTAATTATGAATTTACCTGAGATACCAAACAAATTAAGGAAACCTCAGGTGCTGCTTTATTGTAACATGTTGGGATCCTGCACTATTTGTTCTTTCTTTCAGGATGAGCTAACTAGTATAATTTGGATCTGTATCAAGATTTCAAACCAAAGCTCAAGGCTGCCTACAGAAGGCTTCTTTTTGGTTTTCATATGAGGTTTTGTAACGCCTCATCACTGGTTACGGGACTTCTGTAATGTATCAAAGAGCAATTTTTTCAGTACCGATGGTCTTTCCTCCCCCATGTCCAGGGTACAATTGGAAATCACATCCTTCAGCACTCAGAGAGTCCCTGTGAAGTTAATGGAAGCCAATTTAGACACCGGAGTACAGCCTTGATAGAGCTTTTCAAAGGCACATGTCATTTTTATGACCTTACTTTTTGCCTTTAAAAATTCCTTTCATGGCTTAACTTTAGATACCTCTTCACGAAAAGTCTGTCCTCTGTTTACTTATCAGCACTTATAGACGTCCTTTATAGGACCTGTTTTAAAATCACTGAAGCAAATACTGTGGGTACTGGAGAGGGGAGTGCAAAGTAAGGAGGCTAGAGAGAATTTCAGTTACCTGACATTTATCTGACTTAGTCACGCAGAACTGGATCAGTGCAGCTGATACGGAACGATGATTAAACTAAACCCTGAATCTATACTCCCATGTGATCACCCTCATTATCTCTGCTATCAAGGTTGATCTGACAAGTAACTTTTATTTAGAATCAGCCATACTTCTTTTCCCCGCCTACCCCAAAGGCACCAGAGTTGTTTGCAGCTCCCCACTAAGAGAAAGTAAAATGTAATTTACGCCTACAGAGGAAAGAAGGAGCTGGTAAAAAAGAACTGGCTTCTTTATTTGGGGGGGCCTGAGCCAAAATGCATTACAGGCAAGAAATTAGGGTCCTTAAAGTGCCTGAAGATCACTGAATTGAAAAGGACAGAATGCTATACCTCAGTTATTAAATATCCATTGACTCCTTGCTCTGTCATATGCATTCACATAAAAAAATGAGTATATATTTCAATATCACTTTAATACTTCATAAATTGTTATGGCCTAAGCCCAGAACGCTTCACCTTTAGTCATGTAGATGAACTGCTCAAAGTAAGAGGGTACAGAAAATATTAGTAACAATCACTTTAGCTAGAAATTGCACTGTACTATATACTTACAGGATATTGAACGTGCCGCTGGATACAGCCTATGTTTAGTAAATAAGTCCATATCTCTGCTCTGGCCTATAGGCAGTGACCTCCTGGATGACTTCTCTTTTAATGAAGCTGACAAAACAAAAGAGAAATAGTTAACTCCTCTCCCCTGCCATCATTTCCCCTGACCAGATGTGGTAGTATCAAACCGGAGGTACTAAGGTTCACAGAATGTTTCCAAAGAGATGCACCATCTCTAAAAGAAAGGAAGGCAGGCTAGAAACTAAACTTGCAATGAAGGGGTACAAAGATGGGTTTGTCCAGCTCTCATGGCTGGGTTTGGTTTTGCATGGGTTTTCTGGCTTGTTTTTGAGATACTTAACCAAGCTTCCTGAGGTGGAGACGGAGGCACATCTGAAATGAGTCAGCTCAGTTCTGATTTCTTCTGATGGTCCTTAGAGTTATGAGCTTTCCTTAAAGACTATTGAGTTGTAACGTGAGGTTCTCTCAGGTCTGGACCCTGGCATCGTGTGAGGGTGGTTTTTACACATTGCTCAGTTGTCAGTAGTTTCCACTAGCTAGTAAAATAGGGGTTGGGGTCAAGGAAGAGGAGGCTGTGAGGGTGCTGTGAGCAAGAGAGAAAATCCATTATTAAAGTAATTTCTTCATAATTGGTTTGTGCTTGTATGGGAGGGGAATAGGCCCTGAAAAGGGCCAATTATTCTGGGGTTATGAGTGGTCTGCAAGGCAGGGTTTGAATGGAGTTAGGTAAGATGAGAGTTTGGCCTTTGCTCTGCACTGGACTGGTACTTGGTAACAGTGTGACTGTGGTATGTAGCAATTTGTTTTGATGTTCTGGGGCCTTCATTTTGTGAAATATTGGATTCATTATATAAAACACCTCTGGGCAAGAAGGGAAACCAGGCAAGTTACAAAATAATTCTCTGATCAGCCACTAAAAGCCCCATGAGAACTGTTATTGTGACACCAAATCTCCCCACGATGCATGCAAACTCAATTCCCCCTTTTGCACTGACACGTCAAAACTTGCGTCCATGCTCTCACAGCCTGCTTCAGGCCTTGGCCAATTTTGGTGCTACCTGAGATATGTGCAACTGTGTCCTTTCTCTTGCTATTTGAACACAGGGAGGCCTCAAGTAAGGGGAAAAATTTGAAGGCAGCCACCCAGATGTTGCTGCCACAATGTGGGAGACAGAGCCTTTTGTCTCTGCTGTCACTAAAGCTAGAGAATAATTTATCTGATTTGTGCATGGAGCAACATGATGCATCTTTCCATTGTGTGCGAGCATTTCTCTTGCTTCAGATGCTGCACTTAATGGAGCAGTTAGTCCTTAAAGCTACAATGTTTTGTTTTTCTTCAGTGTAATTAAATCTGGAAGATACCAAATCAACAGTTGGCCAGTAGAGAGTATTAGGTTTCCTGTTGCTACTTGTGTAGCTCAATAGATTATGTGCAGTGTTTTGCACAAATACATTAAGACCTAAATACCTGAACATCTATTCATCTATATCAGATATAACTCCCTCTTAGCCTAAATAATTAATACATGTTGCCTGAGTCATTAACGTGCCAGAACTGATGAACACTGGACAGTTAAGAGATAAGCTTGAGGAGTAGGAAGTTGACAGCAAACTGCCTCATTCCCCTCCACTCGGTCTCACCCCTCAACAAGAACAAAAAAAGAAAGAGAAAAGAAAAAAGGCAACCACTTGTTCAAATTACAATGAAGTGAGGATGGAGAGCTGGAAAACAGGGAGTTCAACAACATTATAGAAGCATGGAATCACAGACACCTAGAATCCCAGGTTGTAAGGGACTTCAAAGACCATCTGGTCTAACATTCATAAGCAAAGCATGACTTAGACTGTAGAACAGCATAACCTTGGTTAAGGTAATGCCCAGTACCCTGTCCAGCTGAATCTTTGCGATGTCCAACATTGGGAAGTCCATCACTTCCCTGGGGAAATTATTCCAGTGGCTTTCTGTACTCAGTGTGAAAATGAGTCAAAAAGGGGACAAAAGAGATGGAGAAGCCTCAGGGTCCTCCTATGTAAATGGGAAGCTGGGTGGCAGGGCTGAAAAGAGGAGGACACAGAAAGGCAAAGGCGAAGCTGAGAAGGAGCTGAATTTCTTTGCCTAAGAGATTTTCTAGCCAATGCTATGTTAATTCTGTGTAGTGCCAAAGACAACATAAACGGTAGAGAAAATCAGATCTGTAGTGGTCGAGGATGTAGAGAAGCCGCTGATTGTATATTTAACAGGAAGTCAGGGAGATCAAAGAGTTCTCAAAATGGTTTTGTTTTTAAATGATACCCTGGCTTTATTTTCTTTAGATTGAGCTGGGGGCCACTCTGAAGAGGATAAAAGCAGAACAGAAATGTGTAACAAAGACATTTCCCCTCTCCTTAATAGTCAAGGGAAGTTGACATCCCCATCAAGCAATAGCAGCATTATATGTACCCCTGCAAAAGAGGAAGCTATTTTATCCTTGGAAGGAAAGAGAGATGTTATCTTCCAGAGAAGAGGTGAAGTTCTGCAGAAATTCAGTGCTGTTAATAGACTGTTATGACACTGTGCAATTTCATTTCCAGTGAACAATGCATGTCAGAGGCCTGGATGCTACAGCAGTTAACACAGATAAAATAGAAAACACGCTCTGCAAAGCCTACACTCTCTGGTAACGTATTGCTCCAAACAGTCTTTTCATTTTAAGAGTTAAATTAGGTTTTGACTTTCAGCTCTTTTCAGCTCAACGTGAAGGGATGGGTTTGCATTAATGGAAGTGGCAAAGTCTAGCCTGTAATAAATTAAGGTAGGATTAACATTAGGCTCTGAAAAGAGAATTCTCTGAAAGATCTTCTGTAAAAGGGAACATTTTGTAACACCTCTGGAACAGGCTTTGGGCACAAATGTTGCAAGTAAATTAGGTGTATGCTTAAATCTGCCCTTGTTCATCAAAACACTGAAACATCTTTATAGTTTTGTCCTGATTTAGAATGATTTAAGGGCACTCTGAAACACATACTTGTTTTGCAGGACATTAAGTTCATGATGTGCAGTCCGTGCTGTGCTTCAGTTTCATCCTCCTAGTGTGTGGGCAGCATTATGAAGCTAAAATCTTAACTTCCAGTTAAAACAGGATATTAAAGATGACAAATTACAGGATACAAGAGGAAGAAGGGGTTGTGCCACAGGCAGCACATATGCCCTCTCTGCTTCAGAATGAGGAACAAACAAGAGGCTGTTTCCCATTTCTGCAGCCACGGCTGCTGCTAGGATCAGTCACTGCAGCCCCTGCCAGTGGTACTGCAGTTAAGGTGGTGCCAACCTTTCCATTGGAAACCTTATAGACACCAGTCAACTTGGCATAGTTATATGGTTGTAACTTGGTTATACAGTTATAACTCGGCAGCATTCTATAACCTTATAAACACCGTTCGATAAATACTTGCTTCGAGCTGAGACTTGGCATTGCAGATTACTGGTTCTTCAGCAGTTCTGAACATATTTCCTTCCTCCTGAGTCTTGAAAATGCCACAAGTATTTTAATGCAGAATATCTACAATTTAGAACTTTCCCTTTTGGGTATTTCTGTCATTCCAAACTGAGTTCATAGCTCCAGATGAACTGTGACACCATCCTGCTCATCAGCACAGAGGAAAGCTGTATTCTTTAGGTGAACTCTTCAGTGTATGACAGTAAGCATGACATACAAATGAACTATAGTATGAATTATAGCCTCTCAGGTAGCTTCTAAATGCATTCTGTATTTTCCCTTTTGCTGTATCACACAGCAGAGGTCCTCAGTGTGACCTGTGTTCTCTCTTAGCATCATCTCCACCACCACTGGCCTAGAATTTCTCTCTGTTCAGGCTATCAACTAAAACCTCTATTTCCACCAATGCTCCCAGTTTGTTTTTATTCTGCTCACTGCTCATGGATGACTTCCCATTTAATATAACAGTTTTAGGGATGTAGGAGGCACCTACATTTTCCTTGCTGGCAGGGATCGTCATCCTCATCCTCATCCAAACAACACAACTGTTTGGCTACATTGCTGCTGAGGGCCGTGGTTGCAGCAGGATGGGGGAGTCATGCTGCAAGGCTCTATCTCCCAGCCACAGAGAGGCAATGCCTGGGTGGGAGCGATGTGGGTTATCCCTCCTTCCCCATGGTATGCAGTCCTCATGTGAGAAGAGAGAGGCTGTGAAACCCATCTTCCCTTCTCTAGCCACAGCTGTGGTTGACTTGATGAGTTTTTGTTCCCTCTTCTGGCACATGCTCCTATTTCAGCTTCACCACCCTTGCTCGTAGGGATAAAGCTCTGCTTCAGCTCTCCACTCTCATTCCCATGGTGGCACGAAGAAGTGTTCAGAGGTGGTGAGTCAGGCAGCCCTTTTTCACCCACAGGCAGCTGCCTGTTGGGTTTGTGGTCTCTGCCGGCAAAACGCAAGGAACCTTCATTTCACTAACCTTAACACAAGGCTCACAGTGTTCTCCGTTTGACTGAGGTTGCCCTCAGTCCGTCCTTTTGTTTTCAAACCCTAAAGCCTCTTTAGTTTCGGGATTCCCCATAGCCTTTGACAGCAGCTGTTGCTGATCACCTGCGGATCACCTACTTTTCATCCTCAAAGCCGAGGCCATGAATGCTTTAGATACAGGCTTAGACACAGACAGCCCGTCCAGACCTGGTGAGAGGGCAGAGCACGGGGCAGGGAGCCAGCAGGAGGATTTCCCTGCCGCAGGAAACAGACAGTTCTGCCCTGTGAGTCAGGGCCACGCACCTGCAGAGCCAAGGCTGTGCTGAGCAGCACCCGTCCCTCCTGAAAAGGGCATTTGTTTGAGACAAGTGTGCAGCAAATCTCTTACCTGTACCACAGACTGGCAAATGAGAGCTCATTCAGACCATGCCCCATATCAACTGGAGGGAGGGGATGTGAAATGTGGTGACACTGGGAATCCTACAATGGTTTGGGTTAGAATGGATGTTAAAGCTCATCCAGTTCCAGCCCCCTGCCACAAGCAGGGACACCTTCCACTAGACCAGGCTGCTTAAAACCCCATCCAACCTGTGATAAATGCCACGGAAATGCTGAGAAAACCAAAACAACCCCAAAAATACTTAGTTGTTTTTTTTTAAACTCTCTCTGAATAAAGGAAATTTTTCTGCTCTCAACAGAGAGGGGAAGAAATGACATTGCCTGTAATAATGGTGTCCTGAAGGAGGAACTAACTTGGTTCACTCTGGTGTAACAGAGAGCAGAAAGTTGCTGAGGTGTGGAGGACTCATGTGCTGCTTCTGAAACAGTATTCACCAAATCAGCGCAGAAATATGCCTGGCGCTCAGTCACTAACCCAAGATAACATAGCCCAGCAAGAATGCAGTCTTCAGCCTGACATTCCTTTGAAGATGTGCGGCATTCACGAATTCACTTGGTTTTAAGGAATAAAAGAGTATATTGGGGCCCTAAAACACACAGTTGTACAGCTATGGCACCTCTCAGGGGCTCTGAAGTAGCAATCGTTGCTGCCTGCTGCTTTCTTACTGCCTTCTCCCCACTCTCTCCATCAAGTGACTGCCTGAGTGGAATTTCCCAGGGAATACACAGGCAGTTTGGCAGCTGCCCTTATGCCTGAGGCTACTGCAAGCCCAGGAGATCCTGCAGGCATGCAGCAAGAGTGGTGCTTCTGGAAAGCACTGGACCTACCATGAGCATGATGCTCAGGCAGAGCAAACATGTGCCTGGAGTTTCCAGACCTCCTGCTGCCACTGAAAGGTCTGGGGTGGGGGGAACCCCACAATACCTTCCACCCTGATAACCAGGGCTGGTGGGACCTCGCATAGTTCAATCTGGATCAGGGACCAGAATGTCATTGCAACAAGATCTGTGTGTAAGTCAGGAGGGGCAAATAAAGCCTGTGGTCTGGCTTGGGGTTTACGCTGGGACAAGGGAGATGACAATCTGGTACACTCAGTAGTTTATCATTTCTGAAACAACACCTTACTGTATCAGCTCCCCCTCCTTTGTCATCAGAGAAAACCTCACACTTTCCTAACTGAAAGTTCAGTCTAAACAGAAATGTCACTGAAAGCCCAGCGGGACCTTTGGTTTTCTAGTTTCACTCTCCTGAGTGGTGGGGAAGATTATGCAACAGGAACACTGCGGTGAATCATCTTCTGGCATTGCAGTAAATTAGAAAACGTTTGCTGCGATCTTGTATGGGCTCCTACCGTCTGTCTGTGGTCTGCTTTTCCTTTTCCAGTGGATCTCAGTGTCTTCAAATATCAGGCGGATGCCTGATGGCTTTGAGCTAGGACAAAGCTCCCGGGTAGGTGCTTGCAGCTCAGCTTTGGAAAGTTGGGATGGCAGCTGTTGTGAGGAAATGATGCTACAGGAATTCTGAATGTCCTTGCTCAGCAGTTTCCTCCCTGTGGATATTTCTTGCAGGTCTTTGAATCGCTCGCTTTGTTTCTCTGCTGTAACTCTGAACAACACACTAACCCACAAGGCACTACAGCACTAGGGGGGTCAAGGAGATTTTCCTCTAATGTTTGCTCTTGAAGCATAAAGCTTGGCAAGAGCTCAGAGGCTGTTCTAAGAGAGGCTGAGTTAGTCAGAGGAAGGACAAATTGAATGTAAGAAAAATCGTCAGCCAGGCTCATCCCTCCTTCATTGCAGCTTGTTTTGTTTTCTGGGTCAGAATAAGCGTATACTTGTCTTGGAGCATGAGAATTCACAAGCTGAGTCTTCCCTTTCCGAATTAAGGACATTTTGGGAAGGAAACTGAAAGGTTAAGAGGAATACTGATATTGTGAGATTCAAAGTAAAACCGTGAGAACTGGAAACACTACAAAGGACATTTACCAGACACTTGGTTAAGATGTGTGATGCCATAAATAACCTCTACGTAAAGATGCGAGCCTTAGTCACAATTTCATTTCTGGTTACTCCTTGTACCACTATGAGGGATTAGAAGGTGGAAAGTCCTGCAAACATCTAAAGCAAGGTCAGAAATTCCACAAACAAATCCCCTGTTGATAAGAAGTACAGCCCTGAGTTAGGCCAGTACTGAACTACACGTTATGTTCTGCTTGAGATGAACTTAAATTCCAGGCAAATAAAAAGTGGCATGAAGTTATTAGCTTGCTCTGTGTAGCACTTCATGTTCATTTCCACCAAACAAGAAATTGTGAACTTATTTTGCCATGGAAATCAAGTAAGGCATCAAAGCCCAATTTCCTAAGGACAGTATCTATCATTTTCTTTGAAGCAGACATTTTTATGACTAGCTGTGTTAACAAATCCAAACTAAGTATCCAATCTGTCAAGGAGAAAAATAAGTTTAGAGTGAAAGTAAGTATTGCTCATTAAACTTTAATAGCGAGGCATTTAAAAGAAGAAAACCATCCATTATTACGTTGATGGAATAGTGTGTTGTCAGATTCTCCAGAGAGGAGTTTTATCATGATGTTTAAATATATTATATTACGGGATCACTGTTACTCTGTTCTCTAAACACGACTTTGTAGATGAAAAGTTTATAAGCAATATATATCTGCTTGTGAATATTTGCTTAACTGCACAGCAATGAAAAAGAGCTGCTGGGTACTAATCCTACCTGTCCCAAAGCACATGCATGGGCAGAGCTGTGCTGATGCAAGGCTGAACTAACCAGTGTGTATTAACATCAAGAGGAGAGCACAGAACGGCTTTGAGGGAATCTGCAGTATCAAGGACTTCTGTGATTAGTAGCTGCTACTAGGAAAAGTGCCATTGGTAATGAATTTAGACCCGTGCTGGTAAATTTTGAAGCTAGAGACCTTTTGCTTTTATCTCATCGGAGTTTGTGTCCTTAATGATCTCTGGTTTATGTCGGTTCATGCAGCTGAAGCACGTCGCCAGCCGCCTGTTAAACACTAAGTAGGTCACTGTGAGGGTTGTAAGGGAAGCAAGAGCCACTCGCCTCCTGACATCTGAGACTGGCTGCAGAAAGAGCCTCCTGGATAAGCCAGATAGATCCCACTTTACTGGAATGCTCTCCTTGCCATGGCACCATCCACCAGGTTAGAACTTCAGTTACAACGTGCCATCTTCCCCGACTTCCACTGCCCTTTTCAAGACAGAACTTGTTCTACGTTTCCTTTACTAACCTGTCACTTCAGCAATCACATCACACAGGCCCCTGACTCAAGTCACCCCTGTGCCTGCAGAAAAGCTTTCCCCTTTAAAACCAGTTTATTTTTTAAAGATACATAGGAGTGATTCTGGTTTTGTTATAAACCACTTCCACACCCAGAAATCCACCCCAAGGAATGAAAGGAAAGAGCTACAAAGATGGGCTCTAGCTTTCTCTCAGCACAGTCACAGGCATGGCCGTGTACTTGCTGATGGATGCAGTGCTCAGCCCTATCTTCAGCCATCTCCACCTGGCAGCACAAGAGCGTGCAAAGTCTTTGAACCACAGATTACCACCTCTGCAATCTTTAATGATTTAATACCTTTAATATCACTGTCTCGTCTCACTTTCTTTAGTTGCAGAACAGTATGAGATCACTGCAGTCTGCTTGAGTGAAATGCAGCTATTACAGTCGGTGCTGTAGCTCAGCCTCTATGCTAAGGCTTGCTGCAATCTTTGCCAAACTTTCATCACCTGAGTTGAACATTTCATCTCCAAAGGCCTGCCATAGCCTCTGGTTTGCCTTGAGGTTTTATTCACTCCTTTGATTTAAATTAACTCAAGTGAAACCATTCAGCCATTTCTGAAATGAGGGCAGAGTAAAAGAGGTTCTTTTGCCTTTTTTACAACAACCCAGTGACATGTCCTCTGAGAAACATTCTTATTGTCCTGGAGAAGCCTGAAATGTGGCAAGGGAAGGGGGCTGTTTTTGGAGGAAAAATTAAAATCACTCAAGTTTGCCAAATCACAAAACTGTGATGAACTGCAGTGTGGAAATGCTCAGAAGGGACCTGGTGGATGCTCACCTGTGGTCCACGGTGGCCTGGTGTGGCAGAACAGGGATTAGCCCAGCACTCTCCAGAGCTGACTTTGCCACTGCAGTTCATGGGTGCTGCAGACACTGTGGGTCCAATGGCCTTTGTGTACTACATATGGAGAGGAGCTGGAAGCTGTGGCAACCTGCAGAATGAAGCTGGGCCAATGAAACTGGGAACAGATGCCGGTGCTGGAGAGAAGAGAGGGCAGAAATCTTGGCTGTGCATTAGAGCATGGAACAGGAGGTACAAGCAGAAGGAAGGTGGGAGAAAGACAAAACTGCACACGAATGGGAGTTGTGGAAGGAATCAGAGAAGACACAAACCTGATGATCTGTTTGTGTCTACTGTGGCCCCCACAAAACCATTTATTACAAATTATGTTACCACATCCTTGTTTTCCCATCACTTTCTACCAGCATGCAGGCAAGACTCTATAAAGAGATGAATTAGGACTGCAGGGTGATGGAGGCTATAACCTATTGCAGGAGGTGGGAAGCTTGTAGTGAATTATGGAGGAAATTAGAAGGAGAACCAGTTAATGCAGCTGAAAACTGACCTGGAAGACATGTCAGCAAAATCCTTGCCCCTGCCACAGAACTGCTGAGCAGAATTAGGCAAGTCACTTAAATAAAATATTCCCAGATGGCCACTAAATATACATTCTCTATTCACCACGTTCCTGACTCCCAACTGGATCTAAAGACTCTGGAGCTTCAGGAAGCTCCAGCACTGCATGGGACTAGGGTTGCAGACACATCATGTCCATAGCCAGAATTGGTGAATACTTTGAACTTGATTTTTCTGCCTCAAATGTCATCTATAAACCCAGCATTATACCACCCCCACATCTCACAGGGGAACAGTGACAAATAAATTTGCTAATGCTTGTCATCAGTGCCCTGAGAGAGCCCATAAGGAAGTGAATAATTCTGTCTTCATGGCAGATTTGTATAGTGCACAGTAAATAAGGCATGGGGCCACGCATTGCACAACAAGGAAGATCAAGAGGTTGAATGATGGTTCACTAAGCAAGTTTGTACATGGAAAGAGACAGGAGCTCTATGAGGAAAACTGTGCAGTTGTATAGTAGAAGATGACATCATAACTTAAGGGCATATGTATGTTCACATAGGCTCAGTGAGCATCCTTCTTTCTTAGTGGCATTTCTTACCTTTTGAGCCCTTGATTTTGACACTTGAGTACCAAAATAAGCCGTCCTGTGAAAAAGAAGTATCGTTCAAGTCAGACATATACCTTATGTACATCGAAAAGGGACAGGGGTGACTCTGGGCTGGAAAAGATTTCTGTCTCTGCTCACAAATGGTTCCCTGCCCACACCTCTCCGAACTATTGTCTACAAAGTTTCCTCTCTCAGAGCTGCTGTGTTTGCCTGCACCCATATCACCTTTCCTGGGACACCAGCACATGTGATGATACACTTCTGTAGCTCCCATCATTTTGAATGGGTTTCAAAGTGCTCATCGTCTGCCAGACTTGGACTCCTGGTACCAGTCAGCTGAATAACATAGAAGGATGAACAAGGCATGAATTGGAACTATTTATTTCTCACATCTGCCAGCATGAGGGCTGTATTTGGGATTTGGGTGCCTGAAGAATATGCTTTCCTACTCTGCTTTCCCTGGGGATGCACACAGTGACTCCCAGCCACCTGCACAGAAAATGCTGAAAATGAATTATATTTAAAACAAGTGACCTTAATCCAGGGAGAACGCAGAACCTTGGACCTAGCTCATGTTTCCCTCCTGAGGCTGCTCGAGTGATCTCCAGCTTATAAAGCTGAAGGCTGGGGGAATCTGAGAGGCTTGTGATCTTTATGCATGGCCTCTGCACAGCTGCACAGTAGCTTTTCCCTCCTGAGTCAGTCTTTAAATGGACTTTATCAAGGCTGATGAACCTAAAATTAGATTTGCCAGCCCTAGGAGGCCTGGGAGCACATCTCCCTGTCCTTGCTCTGTCTCGAGCTGCATCTTTATTCAGCCAGTGGTGGTTGGAAAACAGAATTCTTGCTTATTTAGGAGCTGTGTGGACAGACATCTGGAAGGGAGCTTAATAATTGCGTTGGTTTGTGCTGTGTTCAAGTCCACATTTCCACTGACTCCAACAGGTTTTGGATCAGGCCCTAGATGGGAATAAGGGTAGTGGGAGACAGCCTCATTAGCACAGAAGTGTCATTATACTTACAGTGAATGCCAGTAAATGATTATTTCCTGTCCTCTGCAGCCCTCTGTGTGTCTTCTTTGCCAGCAAATCCCATGGGGAAGGGAGTGTCTCTTATTCTATGTTTGTTTAGTGCCTAGTACAATGAGGCTCTCTTCCAGTTGGGGCCACTTGATGCTACCACAATACAAATAATAATGATTCTAATAATAAAATGCAGACTTCAATGGGATGTGGGTCAAGCTACTCAGAAGCATTGGCCTTCCTTGCTGACTTGCTTCCTCCCACTTCCTTGCTTCCTGCTCCAGTAGGAGAGCACTTCTACATCATCAATTCCCAGGGGTGGCTGTCCTCACTGTTGTTTGGCTCTGCAGGAAGCACCATTGCTTAAGACACTTGGCCTTCATATTCTTCCTTTGATTTGAATCCTTTTTCCACTGATGTGCTGCAGAAATTCTCTTTCCACACTCTTCACTTCTCGGGAATATCTGCCTGCTTGGATCATCCTCCCAAGCACAGCACCACTCAGCTCACTGTGCTTGGGCACTGCATTAGCTGCAACTATGACTTTCTCCAGCCCTGAAGACATAGAAGTGGAGCTACCACCCAAATTGCTGGGAGGAGGCCAGCAGAGGCTGTGGTGGGGTTCCTCAGCAGAGGACAACAGCTCCAGGTGTAGGGTTGGTGGGTGAGGGCTGGGGTAGCTTCTCCCCACAGCACTTTGTGGATGCGGTGCAGCCAGTTTAGCTTTGTGGACCTGGGCTGGTTTCGATTTTGTTTTTCACAGAGCGCTTCATTGACAAAAATGGCTCTTGGATAAAGTGCTGCTTTGTTTTGGTTGGAAGTTTCCAAGTTTTTGGACAAAAATGCACATGAAGGTTTTGATTTTTCTGTCACTTCATCCGCTCCTCTATTGGAAAAAAGGAAGCTGAGGGAAAAAATGGACAAGTAAATACATGTGAGACCTCAATAAAAGGATACAATAGTCAAGGAACAAAATTTGTGAAAAAATTTAACTGAACAACCATTTTTGCAGAGAATATATTTAACATTTTCCAACCAGCTTTACCAGTGACCTGTAATTAAAGAGGAGTCCAAGCCACAGAGCTCAGAACCAGACTTTCCCAGAATTTATGGGTGTCCACGTCTGGGTTGGTTCAGCCCAGTATGAAGCATGCCAGGAGCTGAGATGCAGCTCCCACCTCTCTTGAGGCCCAACAGAGATGGCTTGGAGGCACCTCTTTGTATGGAGCATCAGCCCTGGCAGGCAGGGTGAGCATCTCTGGCTCTGAGGCTTACCTCCACCCTGCCCAAGACCTGGGTATGGGAAGCACCAAGCTGGGAACGTTCCCTGCTATAATACAATTAATGAATAGTAATTGCAAATCATAATGCTTTGGAAACTCAAGCCAACTATAGAAAAAAATCTAGAGTGAAAGGAAAGGGAGGGAAGGAGAGGAAGAAAGGTCTTAGTTCTCCTTGCACTTGGTGCAGTGGGGAAGCATTTGTGACACCCTCAAGGTAGGTCTTTCTCTGCTGGATATTATGGGACAGGTTTTCAAGCGGGCTCCACATCTTGGATGCTGACCTCCTTAGCAAATCTGGCCCTGCTGGTTGTTGCCAAGCTCCTGAAACACTGGCTGGGGGCAATTCTGACAGCACAGCCACACCTGCCCTGCATCTCAGCCTCACAGCAGCTTTAGATTGGCAGGTTTCAGCATCGTTTGGAATCCCTTCTGCCAGGTGCTATTTGTGGAAACACACTGTCCTCCCCGCAGCACTTATGTCTGAGAACACCTTCATCTCCTGCTTGGACCCAAACCAAGGTGCCATTCCTACAGGCTAATAAAGAATGCTTGTTTTATTTTCTTGATGTGAATGTGCTGGGTGGTTTGAAAGGGATTGCAGGGTCCGATGAAAGCAGGCTACCTGTCTTGCTCCTTGTTGAGACTGGTTGGGGCAGGCTGCCAGCAACAGCTGGTTCTTAATTGCATAGACACTTATCTTGTCCTGACACCACACGCAAACACGAATGTTTTGCTGCAAATATGAATTTGGAGATTGTCGTGGTTTGAGGCCCCTCAAACAGTTCTGATTCAATGGGTTTCCAAAAGCCATAGTAGTATTCTGGTGCATCAGAAGAGGCCGATGGAGGGAAATGGGGCACCAAGGAGGATCACCAGGAGACATGATCTGCACCAACTAATCATTACCTTCAGGAGATTCCCCTTGTCTGACCAGTTCAAGAAAGAGCAGAATCAAAGCTTTTGCTCTGAAGACATTGAACTGACTTAGTCTGAGAATCTGAAACTGAGCAGCGCTGGCCAAACTGCCTCACCCACACAGTTATCCCTGTTGACGTTAGGGCTTCCTCCTGAACTACCTGGCCTTGGCCAGCCCATCAGCATCTGCTCTTGCTTGAGTCACTGGTTATTTGAGCCCAGGACATGTCTCTGTCAAGGCAACAGGGGTTTCTGCAAACCCTGTGCAGGCAACCTGCTGCCCACGCCTGCTCCAATACCCATCTCTAATTTTCCACCCAAGGAAGCCTGGCTGTGTGTTTGGGCGGGAGCGTTTCCCAAGGTTCCAGCTCTGCCTGGCTCCCAGTGAGGGGGTTATTTTTGGTGCAAATCCCTAAAGCCAAACCCCTTCTCCTCCCTTTGCTCTGACCGCCAGTGCTGGGAAGCTCTGGTAAACACCGTCTGAGGAGGGAGCAGATAGGGAGGACAAGCAGGGAGCAGGGCTCCTGCTGCAAGGAGGGGCTGCAGGGATGGGTATGATACATCCCTGTTGGTGTTACTATGATTTATAATTAAGGTTTCCCTGGTGCAGACATGAGATCACCAGGAAAGGGGACCTTGAAATATCTCTGGTTCTTGTTCGAGCCATGACATTTAAGATTGCCCCTACTACAGAGTCCTTGAACAGAAAACAGCAGCTGGAGTAGTCAGTGTTGGTCATCGGCTGTCTGTCTGCTTCTCGCATCCTCAATCCCATGAGAAATCCTATGGAATTTAACAGGCTTAACCAATATCTTCCAGAAAGATTAAATTGAGTCATTGCTCTAAAAATACCCCTCCAGTGAATGAGAGCGATCGTTCTAAAGCTCCCTTTCCAAAGTCTGTAGTGGGTTAAACCTTCTGCACTACTTTAAATGGACAATTCCAAGGATTCATAAACAAAGGTCTGCTCTGCTCTGGAAACAGTCCCTTGCACAGCTTCCCTGCTTAGGACAATGGGTTTTCAGCACATCTGTGTCCAGCCAAAGCCCCACCACTGCACTCTTGCCACCAGGCCAAGAAGGACTTTTGGTGCCACACCTCAGGGTAGTCCTGTATAAGGAAACATTTCCTTCCCCAGCACAAACTCTTTTCCCCACAGGAGTTTGCTGGTACCACACTCTGGAAGCCACTGCTAGTGAGAGCAAGACCTCAGTGAGTCTGAAGCTTTGTTTAAAACCAGAAGCATAATACAAGAAGTGGAAAAAGGTGCTGCTAGCTGGTGCAGAGTTCCCTTGTGAGTGCAGGCCACTGAGGGACTGGGAGAGCAAAGAAAGGTGAAGGCTCTGATAAAGTGATCCCTTTCGAGACACAGGATGTGTAACACTGCTGGGCCTGAAAAGCAACTTCACTCCAGTTATTTCCCCCTTCTATTTTCTGACTTGCACTGGGCTCTGCTGCTGTTTCTTTCTTTCTTTTCAACAACCTCTCACCCCACACATCACACTCCATTTGCAGCACTTACAGCTTTCTGATTTTTCTTAAAAGCAAGAGTGGACCCTCACAGTTGGAGCAGAATGGGGATGAGCAAGCACTTGCTGCCCAAATGATACAGAAAAGAAAGCAGTCCAGAAAGGCAATAAGCACATACAGCAAATGTATCCGGTATCTGAGCCACATCTAGGCATTAAAATAAGGAAATGTGCTTAATTGGATGGGTTTGACATTAAGCATACGCTGAAGAACTTTGCTGCCTCAGTGCCATGGATGACTTAGAGAAGTGGCAACTGGCCCTCCTCCTACCCAGAATGGCATTTGGGGGGTGCCTGGGACCTCACAGCCTGCCAGTGATGCTGATATCCTTATGGCAAGGGTGGCTCCATCCCAAAAACATTCCTGTACCAAACCAGGACTGTGTGAGGAGCAGAAGAGAGGATCCAAACCTCTTTCCAAAGGCACAAGGTTTTGCCCTGGGCATTTCTGCACAGCTCCATTGACAGACTGCACTGAGTATTGAAATCTAACAACTTGCCCAAAAACGTGTTGTTTTTTCCTAAATCCAAATTTCCAGCACTGCTAAAAGCTGGGTGCAAATTCCAGGTGGTTTTAACACCCCCAAAGCACACCGTGATGGAGAAATACCTGGGCACTGGCTGCAGAGCACTTTCAGTACAGCACCGTTGTCCTGATCACTCTTTCCAATCTGGACAAGGTGTAAACCTGCAGTTGCTAAGGGCTCGTGTTTGGAAAGGATCGTGCTGTGCTCTGAAGCCTTTCATCAGTGTGTCAGTGCATCCCTGGTGATGGCAGCAGAGTGGCTGTGTACCTGGCTGCTGGACACACTTCAAGTGAGTGTTATTGTTTGGTCAGTCAAATACTGGGGCTCCACTGAGGAACATTTTCCGTCTGCAAGGGAAAAAAAAGCCTCTGTGAGTTCCAACCTGCTCAGATGGAGGGGAGTGATCCAAGGTGCCGGGTTTCCACATTAATAATCCCAGGTGCTGGAGCTGCCCCTCGCCACATGTGTGCTGGGGGAGTGAGGAGAGCATGGGTAGGACACAAAAGGGATGGGGAACAACTCTTCTGTTGTATTCTCCCTTTTAATTTGGACTCTTTCGCATGCATTCCCAGCACTGCACACACAGGGGCTATATGGTTTACTGGAAGTGGCTTGCCCAAAAGTTTTTCATTAATGTTTTACCCTGAAACAATACACACATCAGCCACACAAGCATGTGGTTTCAATCCAGTGAAACACTGATTCAGAACGTGTTTAGCAAACATCTCCTTCTGCATCTGCAAACAATAGCTACTTCCAGACTTTCACTGGCCCGTGGTTGCTGCTGCTAAATGCGTTCCCCTCCCTGAAACCAAAAAGGTGAAGTTTCTTCCTGAGTGACAGCCATCCCTCCAAATAGCTCTGCCTTTCTCCTGCTTCCCAGTTGGGAGTGCAGCTATCCCCGCCAGCTCAGAGAGGCTGAGATACAATCCTCCATCCTGATGCCCTCAGAAAATGGGGAACTCACAACTGTCTTTGGGACACCCTTTAGCAGTGCATGCCAAGGCCACAGTGGATAAGAGGGTCCAACAGCTCTGAAAAGGGCCTCCGTCCATTAGAAATCCTTACAAAATGAAGTAGAAGGAAAGAAAACGGAGCAGAGCTGGGCACGCACCCTATTGTGTGTCTGTTTGGGGTAACTGAGCCCTGCATCCCGGCATCCCTGAGCAGGTCAGTGTTCATCCTTGGCATCCCCCAGCATGTCTGTGTTCTGTCCTTGGCAGCAGAGGTGACCCACGGCAGTGCCTCCACTGAAATACCATCTCTCCTGACAGCTGCTAAAATAACCTGTGATGAACAGAACCATCAACTGCTTGAAAAACCACAGCAGCCTCTTCTTTGAGGCTGGTTTCCTGCAGAAGGGAAGTGGCACAACAACTACAGGGATCAGGATAACCCCTGAGGGATGACCCACATTTGTAGGGAGGTTCCTACAAATTCAGTAAAAGCCTGAAGCCCCCCTTCCCTGCACAGTGAAGCAGATTTTACTACTCTGAGGAGGCAGAATTACTCACAGGTGGTTCTTTTCAAAAATACATATGGGCTGAGGCTGACAACATATGGTCTGATGGCATATTAATAACAGAGAGCTGAGGTTCCCTGTTACTCACACAGCGACCCAGCAGATTGAGGGAAAAGACACCTTGAACAAGGAATTCCTACTGCCCTGGTGTGCATGAATCACCCCGACCCAGGTCACCCTGCTCCCACAGCCCTGCCTAGTAAAATTAGCCATTTATGTGTATGCGGAAATAGGGATTTTTTTAATCCCTTGCTTAGATGTTAGGAATGAAACCACAGACTTTCTCCCCCACTCCAGGATTAAAGTGCATTTTTGTGGGATACATATAACAAAGGCCATGTAATGTCTGTAAAAGGAGTTTTGGTCCCTGTTTTCCCTGTGTTGATGCTTGTGAATGAGGATGATGCTCTACCGCATCCCTGTGGGGCTCACAGTGGTGCCAACCTGAGCATTTCTTACTCCAGGTTAACCAACCTCCTTTCCTCCTGTGTCACCTCTCTCTTCTCCCTTTCCATCCAGCTGTATTTATCCTGAGTGAACACGTGAAGACTTTGTAGGCATTTTTCCTTGACCTTCTTTGTCCTTAATTGCAATTACAAATGAAAGCACAGAACAGAGTGGCCCAGCTCCCATGCTGGCACACTCAGCTCCAGACCTGGAGCGAGCTCTGCCTCTCCAGTGCACACTCACGGCTCTCGGAGGAGGTCCAGGATTAAAACCTGCTCTGCCAACCCTCTCCTGCTTTGCACTGGTGGCAGGGCAGCTTGTCGTGCTGATTTACAAGCAATGCAGCCTTCATGGGGGCACAGCCCTGCACACAGCATTCACCTCAGCCCAGTGAGCAGGGAGGATTCCTGAACTCCATCATGATCCTACTCTCATCTCCTCAGTCCTGAGAACAGACCAAATGTGCTGCAGCTGGGAGCAGCACTGCTGAATCCAAACAAAGCAGTGCTGGACGGAGATGACTCGGCCAGCTCCAGCTTTCTGCCCTGCAGACTGGAGGCTGCACCCATTCAGTGGGACAAACACTCAGCAAAGCCAAGGGTGAGTCCCTTTGCAAGGACAGGTAAAAGCTTTTCCCCAAGGGACAAGACCCAGCTCATGCCAGCAGCACCCACCTCTGGACCTGCAGCTTTCAGTGCTGAGATCCTTCTTGCAAAACACACCCAGGTGCAAATAAAACCATCTCATTTTTGAGGTCAGAAGCGCTCTGAAGTGCATTTGCCAAATGTATAAGCTGGATTTAGCTTCTCTGGAGTGGAGAAAGATAATGGGGACCGGCGAGGATGCAGGAAACAATAGACTTGATTTTGTCCTGTGATCAGATCAAACTGAATCAGAAAGGAAAAGGGCCCCAGCTCCAGAAACAGCACCGGAAATAAGTGGGTGAGAAGTGACCCCCTCATTGCTGTAACACTGAACCAATATCACTCACTTCAGCAAAATGTGCCTAATTAGATTTCCCTAAAATTAAAGGCAGTTGGAAATCACCGCTCCTTGGAATTTATCTAAAAACAACCCCCCCAGCATCCTCATTTTTATGGGTCTGTATTTTCAGGTAACTGGTGGGGCTGGGCTCTAGGGAGAGCAAAGCAGCGCAGCCTCCTTCCCTCTTTGATCCAAAGGAAAGCTCAGGGTGAAAATCCTGCGGGGTGAAATGAATGTCTCCTCTCTTACAACACGCAGTAAAACAAAGGAGCACGGAAGATTGGCTTTTATCGCAAAATTTGCCACAGTTAATTTTTCCAGCTAAGGATGCTCCTTCTCTGCTGGGCCTTAGATTTATCTGCATGAACGCACTATGGAAAGCTGAAGCAAATGAGTGAAGGTGTGAAATCAATATACATAAACTCAACGGCTGCGAGCCCCAAGGCTGAGGCTTCAGTTTGCTGTGCTTCATGCAAGGTGAGCTGAGACCCCTCTATTTGACTCCAGGTGAGCCTGCAGACAGACCTCTCACCTTCCACCCTTCCTAATTCATCTTTGCCTTGTGTTAAGGGGACAACAAATCCAGCTTTTGGGCCCCAGAACAGACCTAATTATGGCAGGCATGGGAGAGGCATGGCTCCCAGCCACACTCTACATGGGGAGGAGAATTTCTATCCCAAAAGCTCAGGTTTTGGCAGGATATTTTACTTTGATATCTAATTTCCTTCTAGCTCATATTATACCACACAATCTCTGCAGACGTGCTCTGAGCCAGATCCTTAGCTGAAATTTAGCACTGCGGCTGCAATGACTTTTAAAGGACAGTTATATTCATTAATGCTCTGGTCTCTAACTCATGCATTTCCCTTTTACGAGTGGCCCAGCTTTCAATAACTTACGTTTGTTACAAGGAACTGTGAGCAGGAAGGTGATGGTTACGCAGGAGCCACTGCAACAAACAACTTCTGCTCCCAAACCAGCGCCTGTGCTGCGGAATGGGAAGTCAGAAACACTCTGAATTACACACAGTGACAACCCGGCCTCACACCCAGGTGCTTTCAGGTCACTGCATCACTCCAGATCAACCCCTAAATCCCTGAGGCCCCAAACGCCATAAAGCCAGCAGAATACATGGAGCAGAGCAGCCGGAACGGTTTCTGCCCTCGAAGTGCCCGTTCCCGGTGTACGGGCTCTCTCTTGTGGCTGCCTGCACGCAGCACACGGTGCTCGGTGCCCGCTGCACAGCACAGAGCACACGACCCTCCTGGGCATGGCCCTGACCCCGAGCCCAGGCTGGTTTGGGCTGGAAAGGATTCTAAGATCACCTAGTTCCAACCCCTGCCATGGGAAGGGCTCAGATGCAGCCCTCAGAAGAGCAGACGTGGGAGCTTCTGGCCCTAGGTGCGGGTGAATGCTTTGCTTACAGCACTTCCAGCATTGGCTGTAATGGGCAGTGGCAGTTCCTTTCCAGATTAGCGCCCTTCCAGGCAGCCCGGGCCATTAACCGCACAAAAGGATGTCATGGACGGATGCTCTGTGCCTGTGATCTCTGCTGTTTTCACGGTCTTGGATGGTTTTGTGTTCTCCTGCGCTGCTAAGCCTGACTGCAGGCAGAAAGTAATGTTATTGGAAGCACTTTGGATCGCAGACAGCCCTGCAAAGACAGCTCTGTCCTGCTGCCTCCCAGCACTGGGACTGCAGGAAAGGATCCTATCTAATTGCCAAACAGAGCTGGTATCTCCAGGTATCTGTGTCAATCTCTATGTCTCACAGCCCAGCAAATAAAAGAGCCTTCATAACTCAGTGTGAGTGGCTGGTGAGTACAGCAACCCACTGTCTACAGCTGCTGCTCCATTTTGCAGGTAGATCTCTGGAAAGCCATGCAGAGCAGCCCAGTCTTGCCCACCTGCAGCTGCCCAGGATGCAGCTCCTGATGCCAGCAAACACCTTAGAGTACATACCTGGGGCTGGGTCATTGTGTGTGTGGTGTGGACATCACGCCACGCCAGCGAGCAGCACCCCACAGCTCTCAGAGCTCAGCCCCCACTCTGTATTGGAGCAGGGAGGCTGGAGATGCTGCTGTGACCCAGGGAAGAGCCCGTGGCTGCTCCCTGCAAGTGCTGAGGCAGCACATTAATAATCCTGAGTGACAGCGCTTCAGGAACTGATAGGCCAAGCTAACAGATACGTTGAGGCACAGGAAGGTGTCCATATGCTTTGGTGATTGCATCGCTCTCCCTTATTGCACCACATATGCTGTGCTTTTTTGCACCTAATAGATTTCTAAATTGGCTCTTTCTGTCTGAGTGGTCTCCTTAAGTGTTTCCATATCACATCTTTTATGACTAATAAGGCTTCCATTTACTTAACCTGAGCTGCTATCTGTGTGTGACACAGTTTTACAGCAGCATTGCCCATACCCTGCTCAGTCCTCCCTGATGTTCCACGGGGGTGATGCTGTGCCATGCCTTGCTGCTTGGGCACATAGCAGCTCCATCCCAGGATAGGGTGTCCCATGGGATATCCCTGGGGCCCTCTCAGCATCACACTTGAGGCTCTTTCACATGCCCTATTCAGAAGGGGAGCAGAGGTTTGCTCTTTCCTTTCAAGACAAGACTAGAGGAAGAAGCAAAGACAGTAGCTGCAATTTTTGTCACTCTGCAGGCCTATAAACATGCCCTATTACAGAGAACAGCCTGGAGGGACCTCTTTAAGCAGGGGTTTAGCAAGGGGATGAAAGAAGCTGTTGAGAAATGAATACCAACAAGCCAGCAATGGCAGCACCTTTCAGGGCTGCGACCTGCTGACCCCTGAGCTGCTGGATGGAGCTGAGCTAATTAAATAGAAAATAAACAGTCCTGAAGGGCCACTTGGCCAGGCAGGATTGCTGCCCTTGTGGGAAACAGACCATGCTGCCTCACGTGCAAGGAAATGGGACCAGCAGCAGGAGATATGGGGTCAGTGATGATGGTATGCATAGTTGGATGTGGGGAGGACAACCTTGAACCTGTGGCTCTTGGTGTATGCTCAGTGACTGAATTTGGTGTAAAACACAATCACTGCAGAGTTAAGTGGGGCAGGCATGAGCCAAGGACCCTAACGCAGGCAGACAGGGCGATCACCTTGATTTGCTCATATGGCACCTCATAGAGTGCTGGGCAGCCAGGGGTGATGCTGACAGTGGGACAACAGCAGTCATACAACACAAGTAGCCCCTTCCCTCCCTCCACACCTTTAGAACACGGTCCTACACCCCTGCTCTTACCTGCACTGAGCCAGACAGGACAAACTGCTCTCAGGAGATGGACTTTACAGCTGATCCAGTGTCCAACTGCCCTTCCATGCTGGTTTCATTGGTCTTGGGTATGAGCAACCGGAATTCCACTGGATACGCCAGGTCTTTGCAGCACCATCTGCAACACCAACAACATTCCTCTGTCTCCATCGAAAATACCTCTCTTGCATCCTTGCTTTTTGTTTTCCCAGCCATAGGCAGGCTCAGGGCCACCCTGGAGCTGATGCATACTGAAATGCTCTTGCTATCCCACTATTACTCCTTGCAGCAACATCCCTCAGTGCTGCAGTCCCAGCACTGGTGATAGTCCATACTAGGTGTTGTTTAAGCATCTTGCCATATGCTGAGAGTTTCAGCCCTTCCTCCTGGCATCCCTGCAAGTATTAATAGCAGGGTTCATGCCCCAGCAAGGCGGATGGTGCCTGGAGCAAAATAAGTGATGTTCTGAGATTGTGTTGTTTGATCAGTGCTATTAACCTGATAGATTGTTTGGGGAAGGGTTTTATCTCAGCCCTCACATCTGTTCTGCATTTGGAGGCAGCGGTGAGAGGCTGGGGGTGAAGAGCAGGTGCTGTGAGTGTCTGGTTAACATTAGGGAACATTCACTCGGAGGCTCCGGAGCTGCCAAAAAGTGCACTGATTGGACAGATGTTACTTCATTACTGTCAACTCGTCATCCTGGATGTTTTAAGGGAACATTTGTTTGTTAAGGAAACACAGCTGTTACCAAGAAATTTGGTTTCCTTCCCTTTTCTTAGCCGCAGGGCACAGAAAAAGCCCAAAGTACCTGGGCACCTGCAAAGCCCCTTTCTTGGCCACACCCTGCACCCAAAGAAGGGGCATAGGCCTGGGAGGACCTTGCCTGTTCACCTACCAGCCTCTTGCCCCAGGGCTCAGCCTTGTCTAAACTCTCCTGGACATGCTTTCCTAACCTGGTCTCCAATTTTCCAGCACTGGCAGGCTGCTGGCACCAACACTCCAGAATCAAACATCACAGAATGGTTTGGGTTGGAAGGGACCTTAAAGCTCATCCAGTTCCAACCCCCTGCCATGGGCAGACACCTTCCCTCTGCCTCAGTTTCCTGTCTGGGATTTTGGACAGAGCTAATTCCAGCCACAGCAGTGTCAGGGGGATTAAGTACTCCCCCCATGTCCTGTGATGCTTTGGGGGAAGGCAAAGTTTACTATAAGCTGCATGTGCAGATTTCAGAGGAGGAGCAGGCTGTGCAGTGACAGCCTCTGAATCCATACTGAGGGAGATGAGGTGCACAGTGAATTTCTACTGGAGTAGTGAGAGCATTTGTTAGCAAAGTCCCTCTTTATTAGGTATTTAATCCAAAGCAAGTCTCATTTTGCCTTTCCCCTGTGTTATAAATACACCTGCCAATAGCTGCAGCTAAGTGGGGTGGGAACTGCACAGCAAATCCAAGCATCCCTTTGTGAGATGTTCCAGACCAGGACTTCTGGAGCCACTGAATCACATCAGCTTAGGCAGCATCTGATCAATTGTGTATTACCATCGTCCCATCTATTAGCACACTAAACGATTGCCCTGCACCGACCCATCTGTATCTATATGTCTTCCCATGCCTTGCACAGCCTTGTTCTTCCTTTATCGATTTTTATCCTCCAGCTTTTTCCACTTTGATTGATTCCAGGAGAAACGTGCAAATGAGGAGTCAAACATCTTTATGACTGGAGAACTTATCAAAGGAATTCACTGCTCTTAATAGCCTCCCTCCCACGGTAGGGTAAGCATATCACAGCCAGTACGCAGGAGGAGCAGGCTGCTCATCCTGAAGGATGGAATGCTTTCTCCTTTCATTTCATCCCACTGGTTGCAGGCAGCTAAAAAGGTGTCTCAGTTTTATACGTCCTTGTGACCCCTTTCTGGTTTTAACCTCACAGCCCCCAGCTCAGATGCTGCTCTTATGCGGCAGTAAGTCCAGAAGAACAAGCTCATTTCAACTGAGTGTCCTACAAAATGACCAGGAATAGGTCAGCTCCTGCTGCTGCCTGAAAAGGACTCCCTGACATTGTATGAGGCTGGCAAATAACCTTGCATGTCAGCATCAGTGCTTCAAGCACGGCACAAATCAGCCTCTGGAATAAGGTACTAAAAGAAGAGAGAACACATCTACAGATGTATCATGCAGCAGCATCTACATGGACAGCAGTAACTGAGTGCTTTAGTAGGTTTCCAGCTATGGAAAATGTCTCCTTGTCAAGCGAATTGTGTTTAAATGCTCCTGGAACTACCGCTGCTAAAAATACACACTTAACTAGGGATGGTTGCAGAGGAACACCGGAGTTTTGGTGGAGGCAGAAAGCTGTTGATGAAATCCATCGATTCAGTCTCCTCAAAACTGAGACACAACCAACAAAACAAGCCATGGAACAGCCCCTGTCTTTGTGCTGAAGTCACCTTTCAAACATGAGCCTCACCCAGGTTATGGCACAGCGAACCCAGTCCCTGAAGCACAGGCTCCCTTCTCCTACCAACAACAGGGAGAAACAGGCAGGACAAAATCCCAACAAACATTACCCAGAGAGTTCCCAAACCCCCTCAAACCGCCCAAGATTTACCCGGCTTTGACACTGTGGTTTGTAAAACTGGGCTGATCCCAGGCCATTGGGGACTGCTGATTTTTAGGAAGGAATCCCCAGCGATTCCTTGTTTAAAATCCATGGGACGCTACTACCCAAAGATCCCCCAAGTCTTATACATTGGGAATTACCAGCCTGACATCCCCTCCTACCCCTATCCCTCGTAAAGGCTGCTGGAATAGCAGGCAAGGTGCTGGTAGTGCCTTAACCACCAGGCTTTGCCTTGCCTTATTAATGTTAAATAAAAGTTGTATGCTCTTTGCAGTTACAGCTGGAGCCTGAGACTTTCAGAAGGAATCTGCTGAAAATGACTTTTATATACTGACTGCCTGAATGGATAATTAAACAAATAACAAAAGTGAAATGCAATTTGGCTTTACCTCCTGGGAACATTAGCATTAGTTTATTCTTTTTATCAAAAGACTTCAGGAAAAAAAAAAACCTATGCAATTTAACAATATTGCTTTTGTAAACAATTTGAAAATCCAATAACTGTAAAACTTATGACATGTTATTAAAATGTCTGCTTTTTTTTTTTCTTTCTTCCCCTACAAGCGAAAAAGCAATTCCAATCTCAGATGCTATAATTTAATTATACACTTTTGGTTCTAAAGATACCATAATTCTTAGCACTGAATACATTCCATTTAATGTCCTTCTGGCACATTTGGAAAGCTCAGACATCGCTGAGCATGTTGGTCTGGTTTCACAAGAACTTTGCTCCCTGGGTGCCTCACTCGTCCCAGCTCTGGGGTGTCCTGGTGTCCCCTCACCCAGACAGAGTAACACTGGCCATGGGAAGAAGCTTTTGGGTTTCTTTATCTAATAGGCACAAGGGGGCTTTCGCTGGGGATGGGTTGGCACAGGGAAACACTTGCTTTCCTCCCCCCAACCCTGAACAGCCGTAAGAAATACTACTCAGGCACCAGCGTCATGGTGCCTAGCAAGTCTCTGCCCTAAGCTACGGTGCTGCGGATGCTGTTCCATCATCAAGGTGCAGGAGGCCTGTGAGAAATCTGGAGAGGAACTTCTGACCAGGGCCTGTAGGGACAGACCAAAGGGAATGGCTTTAACCTGCCAGAGGGGAGAGTGAGATGAGCTTTTAGGCAGAAGCTCTTCCCTGGGAGGGTGCCCAGAGAAGCTGTGTCTGCCCCATCCCTGGCAGTGTTCAAGACCAGGTTGGACACAGGGGCTTGGAGCAACCTGCTCCAGTGGAAGGTGTCCCTGCCCATGGCAGCGGGTTGGAACTGGATGAGCTTTAAGGTCCCTTCTAACCCAAACCGTTCTGTGATTCCATTCTATGATCTATGACCTTGAGCAACATGTCTTCAAGGGGCAACCACCCTGAGAAGCCTGGACGTGCTCACCCATGCCTATTGAAATGCCACAATCTCAGATCCACACAAGTGCCATCCCAACCCTTGACCTCCCCTGTGCTCAGAGTCCGCCACCCCACATCCTTCTCCCTTCCCACCCCATGTTGCAGTGACTTCAGCGAACACAGACTTGATGCTTCAGCCATGACCTTCAGCAGAGCAAGAGCAGGGCCTACCCTGGCAGCAAGAGTATTTCCAACACAAGAACTAATTTGAACAGAATTTAAATGCTAACAAATAAATAAAGGCAAGCTACAGTGAATTAGTAATAAGATACCTTTGGATGTTCATTATGCTGGATTTCCAGGCGGTTAAATAGTTTAATGCACTTCCCTTTGGCTTGCATATCAATCTCGCAGCCAGTCTGAAAGTAGCATTTCATCTCTTCCCCCGTTATACATTATTGGTGAAATGCCTCAGTGGCACCAGCAGTGACTCTCCCACCAGGTAGGGGCTGTGATTCATTGACAGCAGCAGCGTGTGGATAATTGATGGCAAGTGATTGTCAGCGTGTGATGATTATCTCTTCGGGTTGTCTGCAAAACAATTAATGAAAAGAATTTATTTAATTAATCATTTCCTGTAAATAAATGCATAAAATAAATCACGGCGTTGTTTCTAAAAATGGGTTGCTGTAAACGGCTGTCACATGTTAGAGTGATGGAGCTGATGGTGTGGAAGAGGCACTGGAGAGGCTGAAATATGAAGTGGATGACAGTTAATCCTTCCTCCAGACTTCGGAAATGTGGAAAGCTTCTGAGGAAACGGACACCTTCCACTAGAGCTCCAAGCCCTATCTAACCTGGCCTTGGACACTGTCCTGTCCCTACAGGCCCTCGTCTAAAGCCCCTCTCCAGGTTTCCTGGAGCCCCTTTAGGCACTGGAGCTGCTCTGAGGTCTCCCCTTAAGGAGCCTTCTGTTCTCCAGGCTGACCCAGCCCAGCTCTCTCAGCCTGTCAACCACTGTGTGATTCTGTGATGTTCCTCACTGGTCTCATCTCCATCACAGTGGGAGCACAGACTGGTGCTCAGCTGCTGGACCCCCAGGTTACCTCCACTCTAACCTCCCTCAGTACAGACTCTGTTTTGTTCCTGTTCCAGCTCTGGGTTGCTCTGAGGACTCAAACTTGCACCTTGCAGTGAATCTCAGTCCAGCTCTACATGCTGCAGAGCCCCTTTAGCTGCTCCCTATGTTACCGATGCTCAGTCTTCAACCCTGCACTACCACAGCATCTCCTAACTCCTAACCCCAAAAAGGCATAAACCCTGCTACATGCAGATGTCAGTCCCTTCAAACCCTATATGTCTATGCTGGATGCCATGTGGGATGAGCCCCATACAGCTGGAACAGCATCATACTGCATCCCAGCATGGCATTAGGGTGTTTGAGGTGCTTGAAGTCCCCCTGCCTCCCAAAAAGCTTAAGAAAGAGCATCTCATAGGGATAAACCTACCTCTGACTGCTGCCAGGCTCTGGGCTGTAAATCAGGGCAGACTTTGGCCTTTGCAGAAAACAATGGGCGCTATAAAAAACAAGCAGGTAGGTGTTCAAATAATAATGCCAGATTTCCATATCGCTCATAACTAACCCCAACCAGAGACATGCAGGAGATGTGGCATAAAGCAATAGCGTTTTCGGGAGGCTGGAAGTTTGCAAAATTAATTTTCTTCATTTGACTTTATTAAAATTGCTCTCATTTATCTCCCCTCTTAAATATTTTATTTTTCCGTATTAATGGCTGCAATTTCTACTGCAGCTTGTTTCTGTCATTAACACTGTACAAACTTAATATCATTAGTAGTTTTTTCCCTTAATTATGTGAGTGCAGAAGAAAAACATCAAAGTTTCCGTGAAATTGGAATAGTATATCTAAATTGCCTCATGTTTATTTTAACATTAACAGTAAATGAAGCTAATGGGCTTTTATATTATTAAAAGCAGTCATTTGTGTCCTGCCTGCTGTAATATATAGCAAAGCTTTAAAAGATGTTAAATAATTAGTTATTTAATAGGGATGTGCAAAATAGATCAAACAAAAGGCAAACTTCCTGGTAGCAGAAGCTTCCGTTCAAACCAGGGCTCCTTTGTGATCCCTTAAAATTGGGGTTTGCCTACTATACCTTATGTCCCACCGTTAATCTGATGGCTTTAATCAGCTGCAGACCCAGAGGGTTCCCAGTTTGTCAGCCTGGGAAATGGTGGGGTCCATGCCCAGAAGCAATGGTAATGATGGCATTGAGAGGATGCATGGCTGCGGCTCCCATGGAGGCTCAGAAACAGCTCCTGCCCCTTGCAAGGCCTTTCCTGGAGAGCAGTGACCTTCCCTCATCCCCTGCCAAAGGTTCCTGTGCTCCAGAGGTGCAGGGGATGATGCCAACAGGGAAAAGCCCTGTTGGTTTTCATTGCTGAGGCGTAAGGGCAGGACTCCCAAGGGCATCCTCATGCTTTGCAGGTGTATGTTGTCTCCAGACAAGCCCTGCACACATCAGGAGTTATCACACCAACAAATGCATTCTTCCTTCCTGGGAAAATCTGTGGCAGTGACAAAACCTTAGCAGCCAGATAACAGATGTAATGATGAGGAATGATAACGCTCTCTCCACCACTCCTCCATTGGATGAAGCCTATGGATTTCAGCACAAGGACAAATTCAAGAGCAAGTTGCTCACTTGTGGCCATACTGCAATACTTTAGGACAATATTTAGCAATTATGGCTATTGCCTTTAGGGTAGTACTGCAAAAGTCTACCCGAGCTGGACTCTTCTTAACACCCCATGCTTATATAAAATGATGTTCAAACACCTCCCGGTATTGCCTCTCACTCCATCACACCCGTACTTCAGCACTTCACAAACACCATTAACAGCCTGTATCTCCCTTTCTCGTTTGTTTCTGTGCGAGGAGATGCATCACTTAAACCAGCTACAGCCTAAGAAAAGGGTGTGCGAATGAGCAGTTTGCTCTTTTGACCTATTAGTGCTAATGTGCCTGGAATTAATAACAATAATAAACCACTGCAGCTTAAATAAAATCAATAACAAATGGCAGCTTTGCAGAAAGCCTTGGGAAAAGGCTCAAAGAAGGGAGGGAGGACACAGGGAAGGACACACAGGGGAACACACCTGGGAATGACAAAGTGATGGTGTTCCCTGGCTTAAACTTCAGCAGGGTTCAACTCTCAGAGGTTATTTTCTGTGTGCTGCTCATCTCACAGCATCTTCACAAGGGCTTTTTGAGCAGCACATTCCCCTGCCACCAGCCTTGAGAGTAGCTGTAAGGGATGGTCTTGGCCGGTGAAGGGATGATAATTTCTGTGCCTTGGAGACATGGAAAGCTGTTGGGATAGGGATCACTCTGCCTCTCTGCAACATGGGCTGCACATGTAGGACAGGGAAAAATAAATAAACTGGCACCATACTGCAAGCCACAGGAATTTGTCATATGAGCAGCACTGGAGAGGGGAGAAATCACCATGTGGTTGTCACTCCTGTCTAGGAAAACTAGTTCACACCAGCAGACCGTGAGCTTACACCGGGTTGTAATGGCCTGGTTGGTCTTTCATCACCCACAAGCGTCTGGCTGAACTTTAAAAAGTAGCCTCCAGTGGTCAAATGCAACTTGAACAAACGGGCACAGCAGAGGAGTGTGCTGGGGATACCCCTGCGGGTGAAGGTGAGGGATGAGGTCAAGTGGGTTTGCTTTAGTCTGCTTCAGGGAAAATGGGAGGTGGAGTGGGAGAAAAGAGGAATTGCTTAGGGAGATACAAGGCTTCCCTAAAACATCCAGGTCTTAGTCCTCGGGATGACAGTAGACTTAGAGTTTGCAAGCCAGAAAGTGACTTGATCCAAAGCACCAGCTTCACCCACTGCAGCAGGGTCAGAAATACCACAGTTCCCTTTGGTGAGAACCAAGATCACACTTGCTGAGCTTCAAACTTCATCCCAAGAGACCCCCATCAGCAAAGGAGACACCCAGGAGCCAAAATGCAAACCATCAGCAACAGTGCAGTGACAGTGAGTGTCTGCTCCTGTGCCTAGCTGCAATTTCAGAGAGCTTCTGCACCTCCAGCTGCATCCGTGCTCTTCACCCTTCCCAAACCATAGTGGGTACCACTGCTCCTTCATCCGAGGCTACAACATCCAACGATCCACTGTGGGAAGGCAGGTTTGTCCCCCTCCATTCCACACCTCCAGGCAGGAGGGATGGGAGGATCGTGGCCCTTTGGCTGAGAGAGAATGATTACAGGGAAGTGGCAGCTTTCCTTCTGCTTAACTTGCTTTGGAAGGAACAGTTGGGGGTACTACAGAAACTAATGTAAGGTAATGTAATCATTTACAGAAGATTTGTGGTAAATGAATGTTTGGCCCCTGTCCAAGCACACAGCCAGGGCTCATTATGCCGGAGGAGATGGCAGTGAAAGCTTTCCATGGCCACTGTTTGTCTTTCATTTCATCTCATGTCTGACCCCTCTGACCTCAGAGAAGACTTTGCTTTTGGCTGGCCGGATTTCAGCTGCGGGAAATGCCATTTCTGAACGACAGCACTGTACATGCTCACTGCGCCGGACCTTCTGCGCTGTAACGAGCCTCGGCCTGCTCAAACCCCACCACTTGGGGGGAGAACGCAGTATTTTGGTTTATTATGCCTTTTTTTTTCCACATGAAACCAGCAGCGAGGGCCCTGGGACAGGGTAACTTAGCAACTCCACCGCAGGGATTAGGAAAATTGACTCCAGACCAAACTAAAACAGCAGAGTTTCCTGTTTTGAGCCACTCTGTACTATATTAAAATTATTTATGAAATGGGTAAGAAGGAGGGGAAGGATGGGGAGCTGAGGCTGCTGCTGGGGGGGATTTCATCCCACTACCAAGCTCGCAGCAGAGACAAGCGGCGTGTCACAGCCCAGGATGCTGTGCTGGGTCTCAGCAAAAGGACTATGGATCATCTGCCCATGCAAAGCTTGGGTCAGCAGCTCTGTCCCTCCAACCTGGTTAGCAAGGCACTGGGAAGCATCCCAAACCTCCTGGCACTATTGTACAGGATTCTCATCATGGTGAAGGGGGAAAGATCAGATCAATGTGAGCTTCTGGGATGAAACAGATGAAGCCCACAAGCACACTGCAGTCAATGAGCAAACCCATCCCTTCAATGATTCTGCTGATCTCTGAACTCCAGGCAAAGTTTGGAGGGCTGCAGTTAAAAGATTTCCCCCCTCCCTCTTTCTATTTAAAGGAGACAAACTTCAAGACAGAGGATGCAAAGAAGCACAGTCCTCACCCTTCAGACCCCTGCTTGGCCAGGGCAGAAACACCACACTGGGGTCTGCTTTATGCAGCAGCATTGAAGAAGGGTCAGAGGGACACAGACATGAAGGTTTTGAGGGAGATCTTGCGCCTACATTTTCTTTGGTGGCTTTCATTCTGGAGCCTCAGAGATGTGCAAGGGAGAGCGGTAGCTTGAGCTCTCCTAGCTGCAGCTGTGTCCAGAGACCCACCAGATATGGGGATGCTCCTGGCATCACCCCAGAGGTGTGGGCAGAGGGCACATGTGCCCCTCATGCTTCCCTATGGGAAGCAGTTGTCCTGTTCCTCCCGTGGTGCCCCTGTGGTTGAGGCAGCTCCATTTTTTTTGGCACTTGCTTTTCTTTTATTGTTGCAGCTTTCAAAGAGCTGCTTTTGTTTAAGGGTTTGGTAAATGGCATTAAGCAAAAAACATCACTGGTTTCAAACCTCCTCAGTCTGCACCAGGGCAAAAAAGTCAATGAGACACACGGGCAGCAAACAGCTTGCTTAAAGTCATCAGCAGGTTTAAAATAGCCTTGTCCCACGATTGCCAATGTCAGAGGCCTTGTTGTGAGCTACTGGAGGCTCTTCAGGGAATCTAAAAGACATCTTCCTTCTAGTGATGCACAGACACCCCGAGAAGCCCCATAGCTAAAGACCCACAGATGAGGAGTTAGCTAGAAAAGTGTTGTTTCACGTTGGCCAACACGGATTGAGGACCTGGATGGTGCAGTGGGAGCAGGTCTGATGATGGATTCTAGCTGGAGTGGTCATGGGCTTTCCCCACACTAGGTGGGAATAAGCATAGCACCAGCTTTGTCCACGGACATGGATAATTTCTGTCCTTGAGGCTGGGTTGAAAGCACTACCGTCATTCAGCACCTGAGGCAACACCTGAAAACTGCTTGCTTTTCCATTTAAGTCAGAAGATTTACTACTTAAAAGGAGACATGCCTTAGATGTACAAGAAGGAAATTCAAAAGGCAGAGAAAAAGTACCTTGTCAGAGCCCAGTTCTCCTGCCATTTATCTTCTAGTCCTTAAGACATATTAAAATAGATTTAAAAGGACACTTTAAGTTTTGTCTCTTTAAGGAACACATTAGTGCTACATAGGCTTTTGTTTTAATTAAAATAGGTATTGAAATCCTCCATGAAGCTTCAGTGCAATTGTTACAGACTGCAGTTTTCTTATGTGCAGTGCAGCTAAAATATACTGTAGCTGTTATCTTGCAACCAGGCAGAAGTCTTATTAATTTAGTTCAATCAAATCAAAGCCGCTTTAATTTACAAAGCAATAAAATCTGCAAGCATCACTTTAGATCAAAGAACTAAAACCAGCCTAAGCACAAGTGGAATGTTTATTTTGTACAATGGTCCATAACTGCATTTATGTGATTTAAAAGCTTTTTGAAGCATGTGATAATATTACATGCATATAGAATTGTGTCCTTGTTGTGGATCATTACTCCCCACAGAGACCAAAAAGCATTTGCTGTTCAACTCCTACCTAAAATATTTCCTTTCCTGTTTTTTTTTTCTCCCTTGCCTTAAATGGGATCTCTATGGTAATTTTTTTGCAGGGCTGTGATGCAAAATCATTTACTAACAGGGATGGGAATGCTCTATGGCGTAAAGAAAACTCATCCAGTTTTCCAGCTTTGGGTGAAGGGAATATTTGATGGCTTTCCAGCACTGAAAGATGCTTCACTGAAGGGATAACAACAGCCAGGCACCTCTAGGAATCCAATCCCATCACAGCTGCTTGGAGGAGCCCAACACCAAGCAAAGAGCAAGTTAGGATGCTCTGGAGCTAATTTCCCTCCTCCTCCTATTATCAGCTATATCTGGCTGAGGTTTGTGCTCTATGCTGACACAATGTGATGGGAAGAGCAGGGTGGTCCATCCTGCTGGGATGGATTGAGATGCGTAGGAGATGCTCCGATCTCCCTGTGTTTGAAGGGTGTTTGATCTGGGGAGAAGCCCACTATAGTTACCAAATGAAGACTAGAAAGAGCCCTGTGTTTTTAGGTTTCAGCTGTGTGTCTGTAAATAATTTGGAGCAACAATGCCTGCTCTACTGTACTTTGGAAGGAATGAAAAGTATTTGCACGTTAACAAAGGGATTTAATGGATTGGAAAATGACTGTCGTTTTGAACATGAGGCTTTCCACTGTATTTGAGAAATCACACAAAGTGCTGAAAAACTGGATGCTGTTTCTCACCTCACCATTAAATCCTTCCAGATGTGGGGAGAATGAAATATCTGTGTAACTGAATAAGCCACCCCAGTGAAAGGCCAGATCTTTGCCAGCATTGTTTGCAATGTGAACATGTAATAGTGCAGATTTCAATACATTTAGGAATATTTCTGCCAGAGGTTTCCTGGATGATGCTTTACACCAACATCAACAACGTTTGAGACTTCAGGTTTAAAAGAACCCATCAAACCCCAGACCTAAACACATCTGGTTATCTGAGTTTTCCTTGCCTTCTTACTCAGGCCAGGAGATGGTGGCAAAACCACAGACTCTCAGGAAAAACAGTTGGAATACAGAACAGAGTGTTTAGGAAAAAGGAAAATTAATACTGGGAAAAATCAATTGCAGCCAAATGATGGAAAACTACTGAAACTGCCACGGCTTTCTAAGAAATAACCCATCCCAGCCTCAGTCCTCTGTGCTACCGACTTCCCCATCCCCGTGCCAGGCAAGCCGGTCCCCGGCAGCCATCCATGGGATTTTCAGTGGGAACAGCCGGCTCGTGCTGCCCTCTCTTGCTGCCATCCGTGCAGTGGAAAAGGCAATTAAGCTAACTGGATTTTTTAGGTTTTAGAGTCACTGTAAATAATATGGAACATGAGTTATGCCACGAGGGCGACAGTAATTGCCGGCTTCTTCACTTTTTATTGCCAAGAGCACGCTGGGAGCTGTTTTATTGGCCCATTTGACTGTAGAACAGCCCTGCTGGGGTACATCTTGTGCTCCCTAAATCTGCTTTGGTGGCTGGGCTCTCCAGTCTCCCACAGGCTGGGTTTACCTGGCTGTCATCGCTTCCCAACCCACCAGCACCAGGGATGATTTAAGCACTCTTCAGGCCACAAGCACTAACTGCATTTTCCATAGTGAGACCTGCAAACACTGTTGTTTGAGTGGGGATCTCTGGGTATTTTCATCCCAGTTTCTCCAATGTACTGACATCAAGCGCTGCTCCTGCCTAGCCTCCATGCCTGACTGCAATTACTGCATCCTACAGGATTTTATCCAGCAAGAACCAAGATGCCATTCATGGATCTGCTAAAAATCATCTGTGCTTCAAAGTCAGTGCCCATTCAAATTAAAATCTTTCATTCACTCCCTCTGACTTGGCTCAGGAGTGAATGAAACCATCAGCACAATTCCTTTTCCCACTTATATTGGTGTAAAATAGAGGAGTATCCCACCACTGCGCCTATGCACCATATACATCTGTTGTATCTCCTTCCCCGTACCATGTGCCCATGTTTGCTCCAAAAAAAGCCCTTCTTCTTGTGGTGGCCAGGATGTAAATCATGGAAAACGACAGACAAAGTGGAAGTTTACAATACACAACCCTCGTCCTGGTCCACTACCTATTAGTAAAAAGCAGGAGCATTTTCTCCCTCCTTCTGCTTGTCCTTGAATCCATTGCTTTTCTCGTTGTTGCTTAAGATGGCTTTATAAAGAAGAGGAAACTTCAATGGCAGCAGATGGCAGATAAGTAGGAATGGTAAATAGTTTTAATTACTGCATAATGTAAGTGAGACAATAAAGGAGAGAGAGTGGGAACAAGCTGCTGCCATGGCAGCCCTGGAACTGTTGCGGGACCCAATTTGTCTGGAAGGCAGCATGTGTTGCTTTGAGTCTTAGGAGGGCTTTAAAAGAGAATGCCGAAAAATATTAATTGCATGGCTCATCTGCCCATCCATCTTCACAAGCGAGTAACACGCTTCCTTAATTTCAGGGGAATCGTTTTCAAATGGGAATCATGCAAATGAGTATTTTAGCTATTCATTTGTTTTACTGCAAGCGCTTTGTGAGCAAATGGCCTACAGCTTGCAATGAATTAAAAGACACGGGCACTGGAGACCGATTTTTAATACAAAGTCTTGACACAGAGACGACCCCGACCGACAACACAGAAAATGTTGGCATAGCAACTTTGGGCATTTTCATGCAAATTGGCTCCTATATAGATGATACGAATGCAATGTTTTCCTTCAACTAATCATCATAAAATTAGTTTCACTATATTTAAATGCTTCTACTTAATGCATTATATCCATATGCATGAAATTGCCTCAGCTAATGCCGTACATAAAATGCCAAAGATACAATGAATAGCCAAATTGCAAACAGTTATGTTATCTCCCATAAAAACTCCTTTTTTCTTATTGAATGTGAGGGCCCCAAAGGCATCTGTCACAAATTGCTATTAATGCACATACACACATAGGCGCGTGCACCCACACACAAAACACCTACATTTAAGTAACATTAAGGTTGTTATGCAATCTAATATAAGCCAAAACACCTAAATTCAAGCTGGGGCCTTTGCTTATTGCTGCTTCCATTGGAGTTATATGTGTACTCATGATCATGCTACTTATTTGCTTCACAGGCGAGATGAACCTGATGTTCTATTATTATATACCCAGTCTTCTAAACTTCAAAGAAATGACATTTTGCATGAAGCTACCCCCATGCAGGTCCCTGGGTTGCCTTGTTCCTGTAACACTCAGGTGTGCTCAGAGAAGAGGGGGAATGTGCTGTTGCCACTTGGAATTTCCATGGTTTTGATGATTTCATTCCAAATCCTGCTACGAAGATGCGCTTACGGTTTTTGTCCACATTGTGTTCTACCTGGTCAACAAGGATAGGTTTGTCCTGCACATGCCCTTGTTTAACACTTGCGCTTCAAGCTGGTACAGAATCTCCCCAGTCTCTCTGCCTGCTCCTCACATTGAAAGCAAATTTCCCTGAGCATGACCTGATAGGAGAAAAAATACTTCATCTGCATTAAAGGTCTGACCAAGCAATTTCTGGAGTCAATGAAATGGATTTCTTGGACCTTGACTGAACTCAGTCCAATGCTCAGGCATGAGGGTTGGTGCAGTGCTCCCCTACAACATGTCTCTTGGGCTTGAATATAAATGACCCTGGGTTGCACAACCAACCATGAACTATTAGAACAGAGGCACAGAGGAATTCATATTTGCTTCCCAAGAGACTCTTAGATCACAGAATCCCAGCCTGGTTTGTGTTGGATGGGACCTTAAAGCTCATCCAGTTCCAACCCCTGCCACAGGCAGGGACACCTTCCACTCGAGCAGCTTGCTCCAGGCCCTGTCCAACCTGGCCTTGAACACTGCCAGGAATGGGGCAGCCACAGTTTCCCTGGGCACCCTGTGCCAGCACCTCAGCACCCTCACAGGGAAGAATGTGTGCCTAATCTCTTTTGGAGGGTTCAGCACACATTTTCAGCATCAAGCAGGACAGACTACCAACGTGTTTTGAATGTCTAAAACACTAACCAATATGTCATTAAAGAAAACTTTACATTATGCTAAATGCTGTTGGGGGAGTTGTATACTTGGAAGCATTCAGCCATTCATTTCCTCCAGGTAAGAATCCAATGGGAAATGAATGGTGAAATCTTTATCCAAGCTTGTAGATGTTTCTGATGGTGCCTGTATCTCTGACTTCTGAGGGTGCAAGGAAGGGCCAAGTGGGACCATCACACCCAGGTAATAGCCTCTGAGTTCCACTGCTAAGAAGATCTCAAAAGACTCCAGTATCTATACAACGAGGGGGGCAATGTTGTGCATCCTCCTCATCCCAAAATATCTGATCAATGGTGCATTTTAATTCCGTGTCCTTTGCCACAGTCCTTAGGGCCCAAATGCTCCCCCAGAAAGTACTGATTTTAATTGAACCAATTCTTCTAATGCTGTAAATATGGATAGTCCCAAGCAATCAGCAAAAGTAACCCCAAATAGCTGCCTGGCTGCTTTTACATCACCTCAAATTGTTGAACAGCTCATCTGATTCTGATGTCCAATCCTGGAATTCCTTCTCTGTGCATCTCCTTGGTGGTTTGGTACCACTTGCACAGAGATAAACCACCTCTACCTCATCACTCAAGGACTAATTGCAAGATGATATAATTAAAGCATACCTCTCCTTCCCCCAAGTTAGCTGTATTTCATATTGCTCTAGTAGGAGTAATTTGCAGAAATTAAGCATTGCATGTCACTGAAATAGTACAGGTGCAATGGAATTAAAAAAACCCTCATGCAGCAGCAGGCAGTGCCACCAGAGCTCACTGAAATCTCTGTAATGAGTCATTAATTCAGCAAATGCTGTACTTTGCAGCAAACATTCAAATTATCCACAAAGAGGCTGTTTTTAAAACTTGTAGGTTATTCAGAATTGCTCAATGAACACTTCATGCAAATGTATTTTGGCTCGTTGGGCTAACTCTTTGCTTGGAATATTTGCTGCATAAATGCACAATCAGCCCCAAGAATTTATTACATCATCATATCTGTAAGGCCAAAAGCAGGATGAGGAGAGGAAGTCAACACCAACAACAGGGGCATTGAGAGCTCTTATGGAGAGCAGGAAGAGACACAAGCCCAGGATAAGTCATCAAGTTTTGGCCAGAGTTGGCGAAGAGGTCAGGAAGAAATTACTTTATGGGTATAAAACCATCGTGGCTGCTGGGACCAGGGATGCTCCAGGTCCTGACCTGTGAAAGCACATTTACACACTCAGGCATCTGTACAGAACGCACCCACATTTACCATCTATTAAACACTCCAACCAAGCCCCACAGGCGTCTGTGATGAGAACCTTGAGGGAAAGGAGAAATGATTTCCTGGGGGGGCTGAGAACATCCCCACTTGCACCATCCCCTGCTGACAGCAGTGTCACAGGGGAAATAATCCCAACATTTACAGCTCTGCTTTCTACCAGGGCCAACAATTTTTCAAGCTGTTAATTCGCTTCATCTCATGATTCACAAGTGCGTGCCTCCCAGATATTGGCAATCATAATTTTTATTACTAGTTATTGTAACAATGAAGTCATATTTGTCTCCATTTCACCCTGGAGAGTCACGCAGCAGCAAATTAACATGGTAAGCAAAGCAAGATAGGCAGATGCTGATGGGATAACGTGGGATAATATTGCTGCTCTCCAAAGGTGTCACTTCTTGACGGTGCTCAATGCAAGCCCTCCAGTGTCACTGGCACACGGGGTCCATGCTGAAAGAAGATGGGGACATGGGTGCGAGTTCAATCTCAATCCACAGACCAGGAAAATGCTCATGGGGCTGTGGGGCAGCAGGAGGATTTCCTGGCCCACATTTACCTTATGCACCAGCACAGTGGGAGATGTGGCACTGACACTGCTCGTCACTGAAGCCTCCTCTTTGCTCTCATTGATATGCCACCAATTCCCTTCTCTTTTCCTCACATGTTAATATGCATTTAAAAGCCACAAAATAAGACCCAAATTTTGCTGAAAGAAACAAACCAGCATTTCTTTTGGCTCGATATAAACCACATTTTTGCCTGCAGATGTGCACAAGTAAAAGAGAGCTTGGCAGGCAGCTTTTAAAATGGAACTGAATCTTGATGCAAGCTGCAGGACAGGCTTTTGTCTGCAATCCCACAAACATCTCCTGCGCAGGAGCAGGGTGCCCACTCCCACATCCAGTCCCCTATTTGCCCAGGCAAATTCCTTGCTCCAGGCAGGTACTTCTGCGAACGGAGAGAACATGCTCATGTTCCCAAGCATTTGATGTATGGGTTTAAACACATTTCACAACATCCATTTTGTAGGATTTGGGAATGTGTTATTTTCCAGGCCCTACTGTCTGTGGAGCTGGATTGCATCAGATGGCAGCTAGCTCAGTACCCAGATAATTCACATCATCATTTGAAGTAGAAAAGGAATGACTCTTTAAAGGAAAATCTGACACAATCAGGGTCACTTTATGTAACACCTCACAGGCCAAAGCCTTCCCTGGCTGAGGAAAACTTGTCCACTCTCAAGTGTGCTGGGCAGGCTCCCTCCAGCCCTAAGCATTCCATGACATTTTGTCACTTATCAATGAATTGGCATCATCACTGTGGAGGAGAAAACACACATCATGTGGGCTGAGGGAGGGAATGAGAGTCAGAACCCATGTGCTGGCTGGACCTTGTGGAGGTAGGCGATGCCAAAAAGGGTGGATACCCATCCCTGCTGTAGGGTACCCGGCTGCTGTTGAATGCTTCAAGACACATGTGAGATGGTTTCCTCCCTGGAAAGCTTCTTTCTCAATAGGCAAATATAGGTAAAACAGTAGGGAAAACTGAGCCAAGTCCCTTTCTCCCACTCCTCGGTGCTTGTGACAATCCAGCCCAGGTGAGGGGATCCGAGCAGCTCCCAGAGAGGCATCTCTGTCACTTAAGCTATAATTTGATATCTAGAAGTTCATTAATTTCCTTTTCTTTCCTCTCTCCCCTCCCCCAGATGGGGAGCACTTAAGCTTATCTTCAGCTAAATAACTCAGGTCATAAAAGGTAATACCATGGGTAGCAGAATGTAAACAAACACATTCTACCTCAATAAACATGCTAATTTCCAGCTATAATATTCACAAGTAAAATATCCATCACACAGACCCTATTTGGCGAAGGCAGCAGCCCTCATCAGTCAATGAAGTAGGCTCCTGCCAGTTCACTGCGGGAGGCAAATAGTACAACTTAACTCACTTGATGATGCCCTTGGGGGGAAAACATGAGCCTCATAAATGAGTCTGGAAATGTGATAAAAGGATAATCTTGCATAAATGAGTCTACATCATCATTACCTGCACAAACAGAAGAGCGTGGAGATTGTTTGAATGATGTGACCACATTTAATATAAATTAAGGCAGGGAGTAACCACGCGCAGGGAGCATTCGTGGCCTGACTCGTTCTGGTACATGCTGGGGATGGTGAAGCTTGGATGATCCCTCTGATCTGTCCTTTGTCCCCCACTGCCATGCACAGCCCTCCAAGCCTGTGAACACCCGCACTGTGGGGCTCAGCTGAGCCTGTTTGGGTGGGATGGCCCAAGATCCCAAGGGACTGGATCCATGGGGCCAGTGACAAATCCAGCACTTTGCTCCTCCTGGCTCTCAGCCATAGCTGGATGTGGCTTTATGTTCTGTTCCAACCAGGGGATAAACCAATGACCTCCCAGAGTGATGTTAGTAAATGGAAACAACCCAAAAGCACCTTGCTGAAATCCCTTAGAATAAGAGATGATACCAAATGGCTTTTGATACAGACAAAAATACATAATACAGGGGGGCATGACTTCATCTCCCCTGTGTTTGCAAAGGCAGTCCAAAGCTGCAGCACTTTCCACAGCACGCCGGGCTCTGCTGACAATCACACCCACCAGTTACTTTGCTTAAATACCTAAAAGAATAGCCAAATATTATTCTTTCCAAAAGATGCAAAATCTTTCGTTTCAGCTTTTCAAGCAAGAGCACTGATGATGGGGAACATCCACTTCAGCTGAGTTTAAAAACAGGCTGCTTGGGTTTTTCTCTGCTCTAACACTTGCCAGTTAACATCACTTTGGGAAAGCTTTTTAGTCCTACTAGATCTAACACTTGAGCAAAGGCAGAAAGAGGCAAGGAGAGCTCAGTGCTCCTGCTCTTTCACTTAGCTTGGACTGCAGGACCTCCGTGCCTCAGTTTACCCAAATACCACAACGTTGAACTCACATGTGAACTATGAGGGTTTCAAAGAGTTTGACTCAATGGCAAGCACAGCATTTGGAAGGACAAAGCCCAAAGTCTTCACACTATAAAACCTGTTGTGCTTTATTTTACCCACCAGGTTAAGCCCTTGGGTATCACAACCCATCCACACAGTGATAGTTTGCAGTGACCTCCCAGAGCTGTCAAACCCCTTTCATGATCACCAAGCACTCGCTCATCTTGTTTGGATCAGGCTCCTTGCAGTTTCAATGCATCTTTCAAAACCAGGTATACTGCAACTGGTCCCTAGATCAACAACCACACAGCTGATTTAAGCAGCATTTGAAATGCTTGCTGAAAAGGCACAATTAAAAACACGATTCTTAATTATTTAGACTATATATTGATCTTACAGTTCCATCTGTTGCTAACTGCTACACAGTGTAAATGAAAACCCTTGCTCACATCAGACCTGTCACATACCATCAGCCCAGGAAGCGTGTGCAGCTGCCACAGAGGGATGGGGAAGAGAAGGTCTGATGCCTGGTTTGCAGGGTAAGGACCACTGCAATGATCTGAGCTCTGCTGCTGCTGGGAGGTGCAGGGGACAACCCTGTACCTCCAAACAGACCCAAACTGTGCCCTGCAGCCACCCAGAGATGCAAACACAGGAGGACACATGCTGTCCCCTTTTCTCCTGCTGCCGAAAGCCCTTGCTCAGGTTTAACCTGGCTGTTCCAACACAGCTTTGGTAGCTGAACTCACCCAAGGACACACTTTCTCTGTTTTGGTTAATTCCCAGCCTGGGATAATGATGAACGTGGGTGTGTGTATACATGTGTGTACTACCTGAAGCCACAGAGTTCATAATACAGCAGAGAAGCCTGGAAAGCCCCTGAACTGCATGAGAGAGAAGAATGCCAGAGCCAAAGTGTCTTCTGTGCAGCACGTCATTGAACATACTCCATTTCCAACCTCAACATCTCAGCTCCTTTTGCTGGTGGGATGTTCTCAGGACAATATCCTTGTACAAATATAGTGCAAAACAATGATTCATATCATTTAGTTTCCAGCTGCAAATGCAGCCATTTGTGTTTGCAGCTACAATCCCTCTTTTAATTATACAGTGCTACATCTGAGAAACTCAGAGGTCCTTTGAAATAAGATGCTAGAATTAAATGAGTTTCTATTTACAGATGATTCACACCTTTCTCCTTAAGAAATCCATATCTGCACTTGAAAAAACCCATGACTGCTGTAGAACACCTCAGGTAGACCCATCAGCTTGTCTCAGTTGAAGAACATGAGACAATTTGGAGCAGCTGAGAAGCTTCACGCAGTCAATGAGCAGCCACCATGGTACTGGGAAATGCTGTGGGTTAATGCCAACTGAAGCCCCAAGGAAGCAGATGGAGCAGTTGCTTAGGGGTTAATTGTTTTGGTGAAGTAGCTATTTGTGCTCTTGGAAAGAAAAAAGAAGTCAATAAAATAGAGGAGCAGAAATCTTAGTTGCGAGTCTTGGCTGAGAAACAAGATGCCTGCGCCAAGAAGTGACACATTTAAGCTGGTGTGTAATTTTGATCTACATGTTTAAAATATTTTCCTCCGTTCTGCAAATTGAGTGTTTGAATGGGGTGGAGGGAGGGAAAGTACATTGTCATTATTGAAAACATACATTTCGAATCATGACAACTTTGGTCCGTAAAATACGTTGGCTGAAAGAGCTGTGTTAAATAATAGGGGGTGGAAAACATGACTCACAAGTGTTGTGGATGTATAGCACTTGGAAGGCTAAAATGAAATGTTAACACCAGTCTCCTGAGGAGGTGGAGGCTTTGAAATGAAAGCCCAGCAGCTGGTGGAGCAGCACAGGCAGGGGCGGCCACGCGAGGGCCTGCTGACCTGCAGAAGAGCTTTGGTTGCTACTGTTGATGCTTTGGTGACTCTGGTTGCATCTGCAGCAGTGGAATCCCTCCACAAATATCAAAAGAACATGGAGCTGCTGGAGCGAGTCCAGAGGAGGCCATGAAGATGCTGTGAGGGCTGGAGCAGCTCTGCTCTGGAGCCAGGC